>CAUYTI010075544.1:0-29776 GCA_963575145.1 Galago senegalensis | reverse complement strand
TTGTTTGGCGGGCCCAGGCTGGATTCAAACCCACCACCTTAGGTGTATGTGGCTGGCGCCTTAGCCGCTTGAGCCACAGGCTCCGAGCCAGGCTCTATTTTTAAAGTCCAGTATTTCCTGTTCTGTGAGCGTGTTGGGGGTCACTTTTACTGGATGTCCAGTCAAAGAAAGTGCCTTCAAGAAATGGCTTTCCCATTAACAATACTAAAATGTTATTTGTACAATTGTCAAGGAAGAGGAAGCCCAGCCAGGGGTGGTGAAAATGACAAATAAGCTCTGTCAAAGTTCTCAGGAGTATCCTGTGCAGCACCCAGCCTCAGATGACTTGGGTGGACAATACCCTCATGTGTATCTCATCTCTGTAGTGATAGAAAAAAAAAAAAACGGAATATTCAAGCCTAGAGTATTACTTAGGAGGTTTCTGCTTTTCCCTTACTTACAAGTTTGTCTGGCCTTTCCTGAAGTTCTGTTAGTGGTTGGAGATCAATTTGGGGTGTTTGAATGTTGGTGAACCCAGAAGAAGAATGGCGCCTTTGGGCAAGTATGGGGTTACATCTGGATGCTATTACCAACTTGCCCATTATTTAAGGGATATGTGATCTCCAATATTTTGGCCTAAGATATGGTTAATAAGTGGCTCGATTTCTACTACCATACACCTGGATTCTAACACAAAACTCCATAAAACTAGACTTGACTCTTCAAGTAGTCAGCCTTCAGCTCTCAGCAGACGATTGCCCATGTTGTGGATTGTCTGACTTTGATCCCCGTCTTTCTTTTTGTTAGGTTATTTTGTGGATTCTTTGTACTTAACAGACAGGGAGGCCAGGAAAGAAAGATTGTGGAAATTTGTTTCCAGCTTGAAGAGTTGCTCGTCAATAGTGAAACATGAGAATGAGGAGGCTGGATCGGATGAGTCAGGTCCTTGCCCCGTCCTCTATTTTTTGAGCGTGCTGTGACATGTGAGTTCGAGCTGGGATCAGACCAGGCATTCCAGTGAAATGAATGAGTCTGCCCTGTCTGCCACACCTTGTGCCCTCTGCCTGGTCAGATGCCCTCCTGCCCTTTTCTCTGTCAGAGGATGATGCTTTGGACCCTAATCTGAGAGGGAAATACACTGAGGTGTAAAGTACTTCTATGACTTACTAATCAATCCATTCCAGCAGCAAAAGGAATGCTTCAGACAAAAGGAATCCCTAAGTTCAGAAGTTGGGGTCTGCAAGAAGCAAGCACCCGCAGATAAAGGCTGTAATTGCTGAGAGATTATTCCTCAGGTCTGTGGAAACAGGCTTCATGGGTGGTAGCCTTCTTTGACCATGCCCGAGGTCAGCCTCAGCCATAATTAATCAGCACCAAGACAACCCAGCACTAATCCCAGAAAGTCCTTGACTTCTGTAGTTTCTTCTGTTTCTTCTGTTCTTCTTCTGTTTCTCTATTTAGGCAATTTTTCCCCATTTTTTTCCCCCAAAGAAGAAGCTTAGGCTATAACATCTTACATGGTACAGTTTATATACACAATGCTTGAGAAAAGAATGTCTCTGTTTCCAGGTGTTAAGCAAATAAAAACAGTTGGTCTCTTTTTTTCTGCTTCCTTTTTCTTTTATTTACTTTTTTTAAAATGCAGTATCATTTTTATTTTTTTTCCCAATTTTTCTTTAAGTAAGTTTATTTCAGGTTAATGTAAGGGCACAAGCAGCCAGGTCAAAATAATTTGATTTAGTGAGGTAGAGTTTGTCTTGTGGTTATGTCCCACACATAAAAGGTGTGCCACCCCCTCCTGCCACCCCATGCCCATTCAATGAGAGCACCCCACCCTCCCCCTCCCTCATTACCCCCTCCCTAACTTGAATTGAAATGAATTTTTCTCCTATTTGGGCATGATTCGATCATCTTCTGGCTTCATATTAGTATTGAGTACATTGGATATTTGGTTTTACATTCTTATGATACTTTACTAAGAAAACTGTGTTTCAGTTCTTTTATTTACTTTAGAAAGGCCAGTTAGAATTTATTTATACAAATGTAAAAGTTTAGGTTGGGCCTGGTGGCTCAAGCCTGTAATCCTAGCACTTGGGAAGGCTGAGGTGAGTGACTTGCTTTAGCTCAGGAATTCAAGATCAGCCTGAGCTAGAGGGAGACCCCCCCCTACTAAAAATAGAAAAACTAGCAAGCTGTCATGGTGGGCACCTGCAGTCCCAGCTACTTGGGGGGCTGAGGCAAAAGGATCACTTGAACCCAAGAGTTTGAGGTTGCTGTGAGCTATGACAGCACAGCACTCTACCCAAGGTGACGGAGTGAGACTCTGTCTCAAAAGAAAAATAAATAAACAAATAAATAAAACAAATGTAAATGTTTGTGTGAGTATGTTCAGGCAAAGGAGTCAGCAGAAATAAAAGGAAAATTGGGGCAAAGTGACAGAAATATCAGTAGGAAAAATTTGTGGGAAATTTTTAATGATTACCACAGTAAGGGAATCATTTGTTTTCTTTTTAAGCTGTAACTCTTTCCCCATAAGCAGCCAGCAATATAACTCCATTTAAATAATGTTTATGACAATTCCATTTAAAATAGCATGTAAAATAATAACAAAAGAAGGCTGGGTACATGCCTGACATCCTAGCACTCTCGGAGGCAGAGGTGGGTGAATTGCCACCAGGCTGGTCTTGAACACCTAGCCTTTAGGGATCCTCCTGCTTGGGCATCCTAGAATGCTAGGATTATAGGTGTGAACCACTGTGTTTGGTCAGTCAGTTGACTTTTGACAAATGTGCCAAGATAATTTAATGGAGAAATATAATCTTTTCAACAACTGGTTCTGGGATAATTGTGTATCTATATACAAAAGAATGATACTGGACCCCCTACCTCACACCATATATAAAAATTAATTCAAAATAGATAAAAGACATAGTTATAAGAGTTAAAGCTACGAACTTTTAGAAGCACACACGGGTATACATCTTCATGACCTTAGATTAAGTTTCTTTTTTTTTGAGACAGAGTCTCACTATGTCACCCTTAGTAGAGTCCTATGGCTTCACAGCTCACAGTAACCTCAAACTCTTGGGCATAAGTAATTCTCTTACCTCAGCCTCCCAAGGAGCTGGGACTACAGGTGCCCATCACAATGCCCATCTATTTTTTGTTGCAGTTGTCATTGTTGTTTAGCTGACCTGGGCTAGGTTCAAAGCCGCCACCCTTGGTGTATGTGGCTGGTGCCCTAACCATTGTGCTACGGGCACCGAGCCTAGATTAAGTTTCTTATATCTGATGCTAAAAGTACAAGCAAGAACACTAAAAATAAATAGAGAAACTGGATATCATAAGAATTAAAAACATTTGAGCTTCGAAGGACACCATTAAGAAAGTGAAAAGGCACCCTACAATGGGGTACCATTTTTGAAAATCATATATCCAGTAACAGATTTTGTTATGAATAGAATTGTTCTCCCCTCAAATTCATATATTGAAGTCCTAACCCCCCATGTGACTGTTACTTTGGAGTGAAGGCCTTTAAAGGGTAATTAGGGTTAAGTGCTATTAACTTTTTGACTGCAAACAATGCCTACAGGTGTTAAAACCAGGTGTTTATGTTGTGTGAACTACACCTGTAGGTGTTGTTAATTTTGCGTACAAAAACTTGATGACACGTGTTCCTGTAATGTTACCTGACTGGAGTCTATAAGCATCATACACTGCCTTCTCAATATTTTTCACAGTTGTGCCTGAAATAAGTTGTACATTTCACGATAATGAACAAATGGCAAACAAGGATCCACTAATAAAAATACATAGCATTATAGACTACAAGATTCCTTTCCCGATCATTTTACCCTTTCCAACATTCGTGTATCGATGAAGGTCTGTTATTATTCAAAGGGCGCTGTTTTTTCAAACAGTGTATTTCCTCAAAGAGAAGTAGACTTGGGGTCAAGTCTTCTGTGTGATTGCAAAACTGGATACATTCAAGATTTTATTGTTTATTGCAGGTCACAGACAGACATAGATGATCATGAAAAATCTGCTAAAACTGATAAATCAGAGAATATTGTTATGATGTTGGTAAAACCATATCTACAAAAAGGTCATACTCTGGTCCCTGGTAACTGGCATACAAGTCCATTATTATCTTTGTTTCTACATGACAACAAAACAAGGAGGAAATAACCTCCCATGGCTAATAAATTACATAGAGGAGAACTTACCTATGGCTCTACAGATCGATTATTAGCAAAATGGACAGACCTAAAAAGGTTTTAATATTGTCAACCTATCGTTCTGCTGAATTAGTAGGAACAAAAATAATACACTGTAAATCGGGAAAACTCATAATGAAACCAAGTGCTATAATAGATTATAATTGTATTATGGGTATAGTTGATAAGACTGGTATGATCTTAAATTCTGTAAATACTATACAAACACATTAAAGTGGTATAAAAAGATTTTTTCTACATGCTTGGTTTATCAATTTATAATGCTAATGTACTTTATAAAATTGCTACCAATAAAAATTTTAAAATTGGCATAATTTCATGTACACCTAATTAGAATTCCTGGAAACTATCCAGTTGACAAGATGACTAACTCTGGAGGAAGAACTATTTCTCATAACAATACAGTCCATCTCACAAAAAAGCATTTTTCATCAAAGTATAGCAATCCAACAGGAATACAGCAAAACACCCACCAGAGAGGTGTTGTTTGCACAAAACAGAAAAAGTGAAGTGAAACATGATATCAGTGCATATAATGTAATGTTGGTTTATGCATCGAACTGTGTTTTGAGTTGTACCACACAAAAGAAGGATTACTAATTCTTTATTGACAATAATTCAATAAAATATTGAAACAGAAACCAACTTGGGTGAATTATTTTGATTAGTAAAAACCTAAAGAACGTCCCGTAGCATGCCATATAGTGTAATGCTGTCGTGACTGCTGCATGCCTCAATTGGCACATTTCATTTCTAAGTGCTCTGCAGTCAAAGGGTTAAACTGGTTGGGCCCTACATGGATGGAGCTGGAACATATCCTACTTAGTATCTCAAGGATGGAAGAAAAAATATCCAATGTACTCAATACTATTATGAAACCAATCACTCACACTTTCATATGAAGAATAGATCATAACTATGTTCCAGGATGAAGGAGAGGGAGGAACAGGAGGGGAGGGACGAGGTCAGATGGAGGGAAGGTGAATGGTGGGATCACACCTGTGGTTCATTTTGCAAGGGTACATGTCAGATCTATTAAGTATAGAGTGTAAATGTCTTAACACAATAATTTTTTTTTTTTGAGACAGAGCCTCAAGCTGTCACCCTGGGTTAGAGTGCGGTGGCATCACGGCTTACAGCAACCTCCAACTCCTAGGCTCAAGTGAGTCTTCTGCTTCCGCCTCCCAAGTAGCTGGGATGACAGGTGCCTGCCACAACATCTGGCTATTTTTTGTTTGCAGCCATCATTGTTGTTTGGTCGGCCTGGGCTGGATTTGAACCCGCCAGCTCAGGCGTATGTGGCTGGTGCCTTAGCCACTTGAGCCACAGGTGCTGAGCCCTTAACACAATAATTAAGTAGATGAGATGAGGTATATATTAACCAGTGTGATGTAGACACTACTAATTCTATATAAAATCAGCACATTGTACCCTATAAATGCAATAATGTATACGTGATCAATGTGTTTATGATTTAATAAAAATAAATGGTTCGGCCCCAATCCCATACAATTAGTGTCCTTATAAGAAGAGGAAGGTTGTGTGAACACAGAGAAAAGGACATGTAGGGATACAGAGGAGGTAACTGAGAGAGTCCTCACCAAAGACCAACCCTGCTAGCTCATTAATCTCTTATTTTCACATTCCAGAAATATGAGAAGATAAATTTCTGATGTGTAAACCACTTGGTTATATGGTATTTTATTATGGTAGCCTGAGCTGACTAATACCAACCTGTACTTTAGAAATATATAAAGAACTATTATGACACAATAATAAAATGATGACCCAATTTATTTATTTTATTTAGAGACAGAGCCTTACTTTGTTGCCCTCGTAGAGTGCCGTGGCGTCACAGCTCATAGCAACCTCCAGCTCTTGGGCTTAGGTGATTCTCTTGCCTTAGCCCCCAAGTAGCTGGGACTACAGGTGCCCACCACAACATCTGGCTGTTTTTTATTGCAGTTTGGCCCGGGCCGGGTTTGAACCCTCCACCCTCGGTATATGGGGCTGGTGCCCTACTCACTGAGCCACAGGTGCTGCCTGATGACCCAATTTAAAATGAGCAAAGGATCTATCTGAATAGGGTTCCAAAGAAGATATATAAATAACCAATAAAGTCTGGGCACAGTGGCCCTCATCTGTAATCCTAGCACTCTGGCAGGCTGAGGCGGGAGGATTGCTTGAGCTCAGGAGTTGGAGACTAGCCTGAGCAAGAGCAAGACCCCTTGTTCTTGACAAATTAAGTGGCCCTAAATTAAAACCTTAAGGTCACTTAATTGTCGCTATTAAAAATAGGACAATTAGCTAGGCATCATGGCTGGTGCTAGTTACCCAGCTACTGGGGAGCCTGAGGCAAGAGGATCACTTGAGCCTAGGAGTTTGAAGTTGTTGTGAGCTATGATGCCACAGTGCTCTAGCCTGGGCAACAGAGTGAAACCCTTCCTCAAAAAAAGAAAAAAAAAATAGAGAAAAGAAAAGAAAATGTATATCCACAAAAATCTTGTATGTGAATGTTCATAGCAGCTTTATGCATGATAGTTAAAAAATAGAAATAATCCAAATGCTCATCAACTAATGAATGGACAAACAAAATGTGGTATATCCACACAATGGGACTCTATTCAGTCCCAGGAAAAGGATCGAAGTACTACATGCTACAAGGATGGGCCTTGGAAACGTTACACTGAGAGAGAAAGAAGCCAGACAAAAAGGCAACGTATTATATGATTCCATTTATATAGAATTCCAGATTGGGCAGATCTGTAGAAAGTAGAATAGTGTTTGCCAGAGGCTGGGAAAATGGGAAGTGGGAGTGACTGTTAATGGGTCTAGACTTAGAATAGTTGATGAAATGTTCTGGAATTAGATAGTGGTGGTGATTGTACAACCTTGTGAATATGCTAAAAAACCCCTGGGTGGCATAGTTTAAAAGGATGAATTTTATGATGTGTGAATTATCTCTCACTATGCTATTCAAGAGAATATTTTTTTAAAGTTTATGCAGACATAAACATTAAAATAATTTTTAAAATGTAAATATAGTAGCTAACATATTATTTTGTCGATAGGTTAAAATATTTTAGGAAACCTCCAGGCCACTTAATTTGTTTAGTTTTTCTTTTCTGGTCCTTCTCCTCCCTCACAGCAGGATGAATTCTGTACGACCATAGTTCCTTCCCATTTTTCTCCTCCTCCTAGAACTACACATACCCAGGACTGGTGTTCTCAGCAAACAGCAGAAATCCTCCTACTCCTCCCCCATTCCATTCTAAAGAGGGCAGAGGTCAAGTTCTCTTGACTTTTTGGCCTGTAAGGTCCAACGCTTGGTTCCCTCTGCAGGCCTGGGTGAAGACCCATCACTTCCTTTTGTAAAGATTAGGCTACATGATCTCAATCTTCAAAGAACTTACATTCTTAGGCATGTAAAATGTGGACGGTAGCATGTATCTAAGGACATGGGACTGGAGGAGGGGTGGATGGGAGACGCTTTTTTCAAGGTATGTCATTGTGCACTGTTTGAGTTTGTATCATGTGTCATGGCCAGCACTGTGCCCTCCCCACCCCCTATTCATATGTTCAAGTCCTAGTCCTAGGTACAATTCAGAATATTTGGAGATAGGGCTTTAAAGAGGTTATTAAGATTAAATGAGGTCTTATGATGGGCCCTAATCCAATAGATCCAATAGGATTGATATCTTTATTTATTTATTTATTTATTTATTGAGATAGAATCTCACTCTGTCACCCAGGTTAAAGTGTCCTGGCGTCATAGCTCACAGCAACCTCAAACTCCTGGGCTCCGGTGATCCTCTTACCTTACCTTCTGAGTAGCTGAGATTGCAGGTGCATGCCACCAGGCCTGGCTAAGAAGACGGTGAGAGACACTGGGATGGATGCACACAGACAAAAGGGCATGTGAGGACACAGAAAGAAGGTGGCCGTCTGCAAGCCAAGGAGAGGAGCCTCTCCAGAAACCAAAACTGCAGCAATTTGATCTTGTACTTCCAGCCTCCAGAACTCTGAGAAAATAAATGTGGGGTGTTTATGCCCCTCAGTCTCAGGTATTTTGTTATGGCAGCCCCAGCAGAATAAGGCACCACATGAACATGTCTCTGGGGTTTGGGTTTTTTGTTGTTGTTTTTTTAACTCTTATATGAATAATTACAAGAAAGTTTAACAGCCTAATTTAAAAACATGAAAAGATAATGAATGGAATAAGGTAGTATGTTGCTAATGGTCAATGGCAGGCGCCCTCAAACTACGGCCCATGGGTCACATGCGGCCTGCCTAGGACATTTATCTGGCCCACCGGGTGTTTTTGCCACTGCTGCCTGTCTTGCTTAGCAGCCGACTCATGCGAGGCCTGCAGTCTGGCCCTCCAACGGTCTGAGAGACAGTGAACTGGCCTCCTGTTTAAAGAGTTTGAGGATCCCTGGAAAAGCATGCAGTGGAGAGGGCAGTGGTCTTGTTCCTGCTCCCAGGCACTCCTTCTTCACAGCCCCCCCTCAGCCAGGCCTCCCAGGTCTTGCTCCTTCTGCGTCTCTTCTCTCTTGTCCCACCTTGGATGCCCTAGTTTGGGGAGGATGCCTTTCCCACCAACCCAAAATGTGACCTTGTCTTATTCTAGAATCTTATTACCGCTTCCAAGCCTCATTTTGACAAAGGATCTTGTCTTATATGATCTTGTTTGTTTTATATGCTCTGTGAAGAGTAGGCTTATCTGATAAGTCTAGAAGGGTCTCTCTGGAAATTCCCTTTCTCTCTCTCTCTCTCCTTTTTTTTTTTTTTTTGGTTAACTTTTTAAGTCAAATTAGCACCTCCAACCAGAACAGGAAAGAAGATAAAACCCATTCAGTTTCTTCCCACTTAGTTGCTTTAATTAAACATAAATGTTTTAATTTCTATGATTATGTGTTTAAAAAGCTAGCTCTAAGTAAGAATAAGAATTTGTAAAGTGTTTATATAAATTTCATCTTAGTCTTTGTTAAAGCGTATTTTTAGAAAGGTAAAAGCATGACTCTCATGCAAATATAAAATGACAATATGTCCACGATTTAGTGACTTCATTAATTATGAGGGAATAAGTAAGATATGGTAACTAGTAAGATGTTACAAGCATTTGAGAAATTAAGTATATACAGACAATTTTATACATAATTGGTTTAGGTATAGAACAGGTAAATGACCAACAGGGCAATAAACTATAGCCACTGGAGAGAAATTAAGTTGCATTTTTACCAGACAAAATTCTGTAAGTTAACCTCTGTCCCTATGGATGTGCAAAATAGCTCTAACAATGAAATGTCAAGCCCATTGGACATACTGAATGAAAACCTAATGTCCTGGTATGTTTAGACTGTTAGAGCAAGATACCTCAGTCTGGGTAACTTGCAAACAACAGTTATTTATTTATTTATTTATTTGTGCATTTTTATAGAGTCAATGTTGCACCAGCTGGAGGGCAGTAGCATCGTCATACCTCACTGCAGCCTCCAGCTGCTGGGCTCAGTGATCCTCCTGCCTCAGCCTCCCAAGTAGCTGAGACAACAGGTGCACACCATCACACTCAGCTAATATTTCTTTTATTTTTTGTAGAGATGTGCGGGAGACAGAGTGGTGGGAGGGGTGTCTCACTATTGTCCCAAGCTGGTCTCAAACTCCTAAGCATAAGCAATCCTCTTGCCTCAGCCTCCCATAGTGCTGGGATTACCACACCTGGACCACATATTTATTTATTATAGTTCTGAGGCTGGGAAGTAAATGATCAAGGTGCCGGAAGGTTTGGTATCTGGTGAAGGGCTTGCCTCCTGGTTCACAGATGGCCATCTTCTCACTGATACCTCTCATGGCACCAGGGACAGGTATCTCCCTGGGGCTTCTTCATAACGGAACTAATCCCATTCCTGAGGGCTCCACCTTCCCTTCCTGATAAGTCTAGAAGGGTCTTATCAGGACCTAATCACTTTCCAAAGGCCCAACCTCCTACTTCCAACACCCTGGAGATTAGGTTTCAATATCTGAATTTTGGTGGGGGTAGGGTGGATGGCAAACATTCAAATTACAATCTCTTTTGCTGATTCCCAAGCATTTGAAACAATACCCAATCATTTGGGATGGGGATTTAAGAGTGTTCAAACTCAGAAATGGGAGTTAGCATCACCTGGGGAGAAATCTGTGGATTTTAGTTACTTATCTTCCCATGCCCACTAATAGGATTAGGAATCAGTAATTCAAGGTTGGCTGTCTCCTTAGGGTGAAGTGAGAAAATTACAGGTCCTGCTTGGTCCTCTATAATAAAATTAACATTCCCATCTCTGAACAGTTTTTCCCTAAATGTATTCTATCCTTTTCTTTAGTAGCTGTTTACTCTTTAAAATTCTTTTAAAATTTTACATTTATCAAAGTACATGCTTTGGCAAGACATTTTGTTCTTTAAACTCATAATGAAAAACAACAGCCCGGGCAGCACCTATGGCTCAGTGAGTAGGGTGCTGGCCCATATACTGAGGGTGGTGGGTTCAAACCCTGCCCTAGCCAAACTGCAACCAAAAAATAGCCAGGCATTGTGGCAGGTGCCTGTAGTCCCAGTTATCTGGGAGGCTGAGGCAAAAGAATCACCTAAGCCCGAGAGCTAGAGATTGTTGTGAGCTGTAATGCCATGGCACTCTACTGAGGGTTACAAAGTGACCTTATTTCTAAGAAAAGAAATTTGAAAAAAAAAACACCAGCCCCTGCTCCATCTCCTCCCCACCCCTCATGTCTGTGCCCTTCGCAGACAACCTCTTGCAACTTTTTTATTTTTATTATTTATTTATTTTAATAAATTCCTTTTTTTGTTTTTTGAGACAGAGTCTCACTTTGTCCCCTGGGTAGTGTGCTGTGGCGTCATAGCTCATAGCAACTTCAAAGTCTTGGGCTGAAGTGATCCTCCTGCCTCAGCCTCCCAGGTAGCTGGGACTACATACTTCCATCACAACACCTGGCTACTTTTTCTATTTTTATTTTTATTTATTTTGATCTTTTATTTGTTCATTTTTTGTTGAGACAGAGTCTCACTCTGTCACTCTTGGTAGAATGCCATGACAGCATAGCTCACATCAACCTCAAGCTCTTGGGTTCAAGTGATCCTCTTGCCTCAGTCTCTTGAGTAGCTGGGACAAGGAACCTGCCATAATGCCCAGCTTATTTTTATTTATTTATTTGTTTATTTATTTATTTATTTTTGAGACATAATCTCACTGTGTCACCCTCAGTAGAGTGCCGTGGCCTCACAGCTCACAGCAACCTCAAACTCAGGCTTAAGCAATTCTCTTGCCTCAGCCTCCCAAGTTGCTGGGATTACAGGTGCCTGCCATAATACCCAGCTATTTTTTTGTTGCAGTTGTCATTATTGTTTAGCAGGCCTGGGCTGGGCTCGAACCTACCACCTTCAGTGTATGTGGCTGGCGCCCTATTCACTGAGCTACGGGTGCTGAGCCAATCCAGCTTAGTTTTAGAAATGGAGTCTCCCTCTTATTCAGGCTGGCCTCTAACTCCTGAGTTTAAGCAATCTACCCGCCTTGGCCTTAGTTTTTCTATTTTTAGAAAACCAAAACTAAAGATATAGAAAATAGGAGGGAAAAGATAGGATCAGTCCAGACAAGAAGATGTCTGACAAATTGGAGTCAAATTGGTGGATCTCACTCTTGCTCAGGCTGCTCTCCAACTCCTGAGTTCAGGTGATCCATCCACCTAGCCTCCCAGGTTTACAGGCATGAGCCACTAAGCCTGGTCATTTTTTGCTCTTTCTTTTGCTATTTACCTCCCTGTTTCTAAACATACTTATACTATTAATTTTTGGTTTCTCCAAAACCATACACTAACCCCCTCATCCTCATGCTACAGTTATTTAGTTAAAACCAACATTAATTATGTTATGTTGCTTAAATCAATACTGCTCACTGCCAAGCTATATTTATATATTATAATATGTTTCTCCCTTTGTAAAACTTAGTCCCACTTGGCGTTGAGCAGTCCTCATTTAAAACACTTGACTAGTTTCCTATGTATTCAATGTAAATTTTTTCTTAAACTCTCGTCCAGAGCTATCAAGTTCCTCTCAACCCAGTTCCTCTCAATGAGCTCATATCTCAAGTTGATAACTTCCCCCAAGCCTTGGGACTTCCTGTTTCCCACCAGATCTGGAGCTTTCTGGGCCTTCTTATGGCTATTGTGCAGGGATGCACTTGTCCTGACCTTCAGTGGGGAAGTTCTCTTTGACTCTCTCCTCTGTTGAGTCCTCCGCTTTCTGGCTCCCATTTCCTTCTCTTTGCCCCCTTGATTTACTCCCTCATTACACTTTCTCCAGTATTTCCTGACAAAGAATATGTGTCAAGTAAAGTTCCTGAGATGTCTGAAAATGTCTTTATTCTACCCTCAGACTTGATTAATAGTTTGGCTGGGTATAGAATTCCTAGCTGAAAATCATTCTCCCTTAGGCTTTTGAATGTTTTGTTCCCCTGTTTTAATAAGAATGTAATATTAATTTGATTCCTAATCCTTTGTAATTTTTTTTTCTCTTTGGAAGGATTTAGGATCTTCTTTTTATCCTGGGTGCGTTGAAACAGCATGATAATGTGTTTGGGTATGATTCTTTTTTGTTCACTGGGCTATATCCTTCAAACTGGGCCCTCAAATTTTACCTTTCATTGAGAGTGGGCATTTGCATTATGGAGATTCATACCCTCTAGCTCTGGAAATTATCTTGTGGTTTTTGTTTGTTTTATGTTTTAAATAATGTTATTCTCTTCTGTCTGTTTGTTCTTTACAAACTCAAATTGGTCAGACATCCACCCACTTAGACCAGCCCTTTAGACGAACCCTATCTTTTCCCTCCTACTTTCCGTATCTTTGGTTTTGGTTTTCTTTGTTTTCGCCCCACCTCCTGGGAAATTATCCTGACTTTCACCTTCCAGCCCTTCTACAGAATTTGCATTGTTACAATCACATACTTTAGTTTTTTAGAGCCTTTCTTGTTCTCTGTTCCTCTTTTTACAGTCTCCTAGTGTTATGGTGCAATATTTTCATTTTAGTTCTCTGTGGACTTTCATTTCATACAATGTTCTCTTCTGTTTTCTTCATTGTCTATTTTTATTTTATTTTTCCATTATCTTTTGTTTGTTTTGACCTCTGTCCATTCTCCAAGTGCTCTGAGCTAATGTGTGGTTCATATTTCACAACAAATCACTGAAAAGCTGATGGAAAGTGTGCGTGCACCCATGGTGCTTATTGATGGGTGGCGGTGCACATTGTGGGGACAGGACACTGAGCTGGTTCTTCCATGGAGGAAGGCACAAATCTCGTGTCTTTTAAATCTTTATCTTTCCTCTTAAGTTTCTTTTGATAACCATCTAATTAAGTTATATTGCTTTCATTAGTGTGGACATTAGAGTGCCATGGCGTCCTAGCTCACAACAACTTCAAACTCTTGGGCTCAAGCAATTCTCTTGCCTCAGTCTCCCAAGGAGCTGGGACTACAGGTGCCCTCCACAACACCCAGCTATTTTTGTTGTTGTTCTTGCAGTTGTCATTGTTGTTTAGCTGGCTCAGGCTGAGTTGGAACCTGCCATCCTCTGTGTACATGGCTGGAACTGTAACCACTGTGCTATGGGCGCTGAGCCCAGAATTCTGTTTTAAAAGATATTTTAGTTAATTTAAATTTAAATCTAAATAGCCACATATGACTAATGGCCACCAAATGCTACAGCAGAACTCTAGAGTCTCACAGAAATTTTCTTTCTTCTTTCCCCAGCATTTTCTATGATATGAGGGAATTCAACATTTGGACTTGTTTGCCATGAAGCTGTGTACTTATGTCCAAAGACCACCTATGGTACAAAATAATTGGGGCATGAATGGTTTTACATAGATTTATGTAATTGGGGGTAGATTAAATAATATCATAATCAACACATACTTGAAAGAAAACTTAAGAGGAAAAATATGTTAAAATCAATAGAAGAGGGAAGCTCACAACAGTCTGGTGAATAAGAATCAGAAATCATATAGAGTCAGCGTAGGTCTTGCTCTCATTAACCCAATGGTAGTTGAATACACAAAGAAAACATTTTTAGGTCAAATCCTGGGCTCTCAGAAAGAATAGTGTACAAGAATTTGCACTGTACCTTGGGAAGATTCCAGTTTACGAAAGTCCTTTTAGTTGATCAAAGTTCTTCTTTCTACTTAAAAAGCTTATTATTGAAATAAAACGCAGATTCTGTATCCACTGAAGATTAGCAACTTCAGAGCTAATCAGAGGACATTCTAAGGTTCTGTCCTTTGACCTAGAACTACTACAGTGTACGTGAAAGGATTATCTATTTTGCAGGGGGTTATTGGTACAGGTTGTCTGTCTTACAAAGAAACAAAACAAACTGGTTATAAAATAGAGAAACAGTCTAGAATAGGACAGGCTCACTGTATATTTCTTAAACGTGATTTTCCTTGGCACATGCACAGACGGTCAGTCATTACCATTTGCTATAATTCCTCAGATTCTAACTTTTCTTTTTTTGCAGTTTGGCTGGGGCTGGTTCGAACCCCCACCACCCTTGGTATATGGGGCCAGCACCCTACTCACTGAGCCACAGGCACTGCCCAGAGTCTAACTTTTTTTTTTTTTTTTGCAGTTTTTGGCCAGGGCTGGGTTTGAACCCGCGACCTCTGGCATATGGGGCCGGCACCCTAGTCCTTTGAGCCACAGGCCCCACTCTCCAGAGTCGAACTTGTTTTGAGATGTAGAAAGAGCTAAGAAGAAAACATAAGATTTGCTTCTGTCAGCTGGTTCTGTTGTCCTGTCTCTTTTAGCTTCTTGTGCCTGGTTTCTCCAGGAAGAAGAGCCTTGACCTGCCTGGAGGCTCAAAGAGCTGGTAGAAGATTTCCGAGAGCCGGACACTGGTTGCGCTTTCGTAGGAGTCTTTCAAATGTATTAACTTTTTTTTCTTTATGTGTACAGAGATAGGGAAATGCAGAGGTTAGAACTCTACAGGAGAACTCTCTAGGAGACTGCCCTAGATCACAGAGGGATCAGTGCGCTGCTGTTCCTGCAAAGGGGATGCCAGGGGACCCTCCTGCTGCACCAGCCCTAGAAGAGGGTGCTTTCTCTGACTGAATCCTAAGCCACAGCCCCCTTGTAGGGAAGAAGGGGATTTTGTTGGCTGTAACTTACTTTAAGATACATTAGCACACACTCTGGGAGGCTTGCTTGAGGTCAGGAGTTCAAGACTAGCCTGAGCAAGACTCCGTCTCTACTAAAGACAGAAAAAAATCAGCCAGGTGTTTTGGTGGGCACCTGTAGTCCCAGCTCCTCAGGAGGCTGAGGCAGGGGGATCACTTGAGCCTAGGAGTTTGAGGTTACAGTGAGCTATAATGATGCCACGGCACCCTACCCTGGGCAACAGAGCTAGACTATCTCAGAAAACAAACAACAATTCCCAAAACCCCACTTAGCACAGGCTATGAAGTGACATATATGTGTGTGCTCATTGGTTTTAATCTACGTGCTAGAGACAGCATCAGATACCCTAATCCAAATTGTGAATACATGCTCCAGGGGTGGTTAGGGCACATATAATCAAAAACCCACACTCCAGCTGCCTTTCTTTCCAGGCAATAGCAAAGATCGTTAGTTAGCCCAAAAGGTGCTAGAAGGATGATTCTGATTGGTGAAATTCATTGTGTTAGAGAGAGTGGGTTGGCAAGGCCTTTGCCTCTCACCCTTTGAAATGGCATCTGAATGGATCCAAGTCCAGCTTCCAATTCAGAGCTTTCTGGTTGTTTGTTGCCAACCCGAAGTCAGTAGGATATAGTCATGTTTTCAACTTGAGTTAACATTTAATGCAAGGTGTGGTCAGAGACCTGAGTCCCTAGGAGCTTACAGAACAGGATGTAGGGCACTATTGGTCTCCCTTTCTAATAAATGTTTAATACATGTTGAAATAGGCAGCAAAATTTGGTCTGTGACTTGCTTCCATTTCAACAAATTACCTTTCTTTTTCTTTTTGAAATAGAGTCTCACTTTGTTGCCCAGGGTACAGTGTTGTGTCAGCCTAGCTCACAGCAACCTCAAACTCTTGGGCTCAAGAGATCTCTTGTCTCAGCCTCCCCTGTAGCTGGGACTACAGGCACCTACCACCATACCCAGCTAATTTTTCCATTTTTTGTAGGGACAGGGTTTCATTCTTGTTCAAGCCGGTCTCAAACGCTTGAGTTGGAGCAATCTCACCCTTTCAGAGTGCTAGGACCACAGATTGGGCCGCTATACCTGGCCTCAAATTACCTCTCTTGAGTATATATGGTTGGGATGGGGAGAGGAGAGACCTACAATCCTCACCTATCTCCCACCAGCTGTGGCTACTGACATTTACCAAAAAGAACCTAATAGTTACGCATAGCCAAATTGACCAAGTTCTGTTTGCAATGCTGATTCAATATGGACGCATCGTTATTTCTGACTTGTATCTTCTGTTCCTGGGTATTTGCCTCTTATTGTACCTAGGATAATGCTGGGACTCCTCCTTTAGTCTTCATGATCTGAAAGCAGTTTCAGAATTGTAGGCAGAGGCAAGACCTGTTGCAAGTGTGCCCAGAGCTAGGTTTGGAATAATCTGGAGGAGATTATAACAGCTGTTATCTAAAAGCTATAGGTAGCACAAGCTTATGGCAGGTTTGTGAGTTAGGTTATCTCATTTAAGCCTTATAGTATCTTGGTAAGATACACATATCCCAGTGAAGCAACTAAAATTGTAAGAGGTTAAGGAACTCGTCTGTGGTTGCCCAGCTAGAAATTTTGAATCCCTATCTACCTTCTAATTTAGATTATGGCTCTAATCTTCATTGAAAGTAATATTAAAAAAAAAATCAGTCTGGGCCTGGTGGCTCATGCCTATAGTCCTAACACTCTGGAAAGCTGAGGATTGCTTGAGCTTAGGAGTTTGAGACCAGCCCTGAGCAAGAGTGAGACTCCTGCCTCTACTAAAAATAGAAAAATTAGTTAGGCATTGTGGCTGGCGCCTTTGGTCCTAGCTACTTGGGAGGCTGAGGTAAGAGGATTGCTCAAGACCAAGAGTTTGAGGTTGCTGTGAGCTATGATCCCCAGCATTCTACCCTGGGGCAACAGAGTAAGACTCAGTCTCAAAATAAAAAAAAAAGAGGAAAAAGGAAAAATTTGATGTTACTCTGCTTCTGCAAATAAGGCTGAAACCAACTTAAACTGTGCATTAACAGAGATTCAGAAAATCATAGGAGCAAACCCTGGTTCTTCAACTTATCAAATGTGTGCTATTAACAGGTTAGTAAAGTTTTGTTTGGTCTGAGATTTCTCATCAGTAAAATGGGCCTAACTTTAATTTTCTTTTAAGTGGATTGTGAGAAATAAGTGAGACACCGTTTGAAAATACAATTAAGCACAGAGTGTAGCATCCATAGTAATCCTCTATCAGTGTTCTTTTCCCTTGGGGAACTGTTCTCCTAGTAAGACATAAAGCTGGGAACCAGAATTCTTTTTCCATCTTTAATCTACAACAATATACTTTCAGCATCCTACCAATCAATCGTATTCCCTTTCTTCATATTCCCTTTCTTCTCACTGTAAATATAAAACCAACATAGATCAAAGATGATTATTGAGGGAACTAGTAAGATGTTAAGATTAATTCAAAGGAGAATTTGAGGAATACATATATACATAGGTATAGATATGGATGTTAGTCAGGAATGCTGCAGCGAATTTGTTAATAGATATATAACTGAATATTAGTCTATAGGGAATATCTCTGTGGGCCAACGTTTATTAGCATTGCTTTGGACAACAATCATTTGCATTACTACCCATTTTCTTTCTTTTTTTTTTTTTTTTTGAGACAGAGTCTCGATATGTCACCCTTGGTAGAGTGCTGTGGTGTCACAGCTCACAGCAACCTTAAACTCTTGGGCTTAAGCGATTCTCTTGCCTCAGCCTCCCGAGTAGCTCCCGCCACAACACCCAGCTATTTTTGTTGCAGTTGTCATTGTTTAGCAGGCCCAGGCTGGATTTGAACTTGCCAGTCTTGGTGTATGTGTCTGGCACTGTAACCACTGTGCTACCAGCGAGAGCCATACTACCCATTTTCTACAAGTTACTTTTCTTTCTTTCTTTCTTTTTTTTTTTTTTTGAGACAGAGCCTCAAGCTGTCCCCCGGGTAGAGTGCTGTGGCATCACAGCTCACAGCAACCTCCAACTCCTGGGCTCAAGCAAGTCTCCTGCCTCAGCCTCCCAAGCAGCTGAGACCACAGGCACCTGCCACAATGCCCAGCTATTTTTTGGTTGCAGCCGTCATTGTTTTGGCTGGCTTGGGCTGGATTCGAACCTGCCACCTTAGGTGTATGTGGCTGGCGCCTTAGCCGGTTGAGCCACAGGCGCCAAGCCCTACAAGTTACTTTTCAAGGTGTTCGGTGATTTTCTTTATATTCATAAACATCATCACATTTTCCAAAACATTTTCATCACCTCAACATATACACTTAAACTCTGACACGCAGGAGAGCATATGCATATTTATAAATTTTCCTGAATCTAACCTTATATTTCATCCTCTTTGATCTGACACTCTAGAATCCATTCCCATACATACTCATTAGCTTCTTCCCAATATACATTGGCAGGATTTTCCACGTCCCTTTGTATATAATTTATTCTATCTTCCCTTCCCTGGTTGATCTTACATTCTCCTCCTGGGCTCTGCTTAAGAATTTATTTTTATATGGTCCTGAAGTTAAGAGGTGCAATGGTGGTAGGTTTTGAGGAGAAAAGGATTCCATTCCACACGGGAGGCAAAGGCCCAGTGAAGTCTTGAAAGGTCTTTATGTCAGTGAAGGCTAATTTCCTCATACAGGGAGGAGGGGCTGCTTCTGCAGGCAAGGGAGGCTTGGAGTTTGGGAATTCAGCTTTGTCTTCTGTGTCTGTCCACGTGCCCCCATCACAAGCCCATGGTCCTATTCCTCCCCAGTGTCCTATTCTTAGCAAGAGAGCTTGCTGAAGCTGAGCATGTGACCTTTACAACTATTCTATAACCTGCACAATTGATTTAGAATCTGAAGATGAACTTTGTCTGTCCTATGGCTATCCAAGTTAAGAGGTTCTTTGAATCTCAGTCTATTTGTATCTTGAAATGGGAATTTAAGATGTCATACTTATGTTTTTGCAGGGGAGGGGGCGAACTCTTTAGAGTGGGCAGAAATATCCATCTCACTCTACAATCTTTTTTTTTTTTTTTGAGATAGAGTTTCACTATGCTGCCCGCGGTAGAGTGCTGGGGCATCACAGCTCACAGCAACCTCAAACTCCTGGGCTTAAACGATTCTCTTGCCTTAGCCTCCCAAGTAGCTGGGATTACAAGCGCCCACCACAACGCCTGGCTATCACTCTAATATCTTTATAATTATCCCTGTTGCCATAACAATCAAGTGCAACAGCAGCAAAAGCCCCAAAGCCTTGGCCTGCATCTGCCTTTCACCCCACTACCAGTGCTCACTGGAGTCATCCTGCTGCTGTGTATGCCATGGGTTCCTGGCATCCCTTTTGTCCCCTATGCATGTACAAATATGCAAGTAACCCAGTCAAAATTTCAGCTTGAGGACACTGTTTCCTGGGGTTGCTATTGGAAGGGAGAGAGAAGTCAGGGTCCTGGCAGGAAACAGAGCCATCTCTGAAGGGCTGAAAACCCTTGCTGCTGAGCAGCTGGGTGCAGGATTAGGGAAGTGACTATGTTAGTTTGCCAGGTCAGCCATAACAAAGTATCACAATTCAGGTGGCTTAAACAACAGAAATTTATTATCTCATAATTCTGTTGGCTAGAAGTCTGAGGTCAAGGTGTAGGTCGGGAAGGATCTGTTCCAGGCCTCTCCCTTAGCTTCTGACAGTTCCTTGGCTGGTAATTGTGTAACTCGTCTTCACATGGTGTTCTTTCTCCCTTTCTTCCGTGTGTCTGTCCAACCTTCCTCTTTTTAAACACATTCTGGAGGCACTGGGGGTTAGGATCTCAACATTAGAAGTTTGGAAGACAAAATTCAATCTATGGCGCCATCAAGGGTGATGAACATTTAGAGCGGAATGAAAAATTAGCACTTGTGCTAAATATTCTCGTCCGGCTCCTCCAGATCCCTTCTCTAACCTTCCACACCTTACTCAGTACTGGGAGGCTAAACTCTGCAGGCTGTGCCCTGAGCTCCCTGGCCTTCTGTTGACTTCTACTTGACTTCATCAATGAGAGGCCCAGGCAGGAGCCTCTGGGTTAGGAAGAGAGAGGTCAGCCTACAGTACCACAAAGTATCCTTCCCAACTACTTTCATACCCCTTTCCTTGAGTCTGTCCTATTTAATATTTGGCAAATAAGAGCTTAAAAATGTTTAAAATGGGGCGGCGCCTGTGGCTCAAAAGGGTAGGGCGCCAGCCCCATATGCTGGAGGTGGCAGGTTAAAACCCAGCCCCAGCCAAAAAAAAAAAAGTTTAAAATATGTGGGATGCTGAAGTGGGTGCATTGCTGAACTCAGGAGTCTGAGACCAGCCTGCGCTAGAGCGAGACCATGTCAACCACTAGCTGAACATTGTGGCAGGCGTCTGTAGTCCTAGTTACTCGGGAGGCTGAGGCAAGAGGATCACTTGAGCCCAAGACCCAAGAGTCTGAGGTTGCCATTAGCTATGATGCCACGGGACTGTACTGAGGGCAACCAAGTGAGACCCTGGCTCAAAAAAAAAATGTTTAAAATATGGGTGAGGGCTTGGCGCTTGTGGCTCAAGTGGCTAAGGCACCAGCCACATATACCTAAGGTGGCAGGTTCGAATCCAGCCTGGGCCCACCAAACAGTGATGGCTGCAACCAAAAAATAGCCAGGTGCTGTGGCGGGCGCCTGTGGTCCCAGCTACTTGGGAGGCTGAGGCAGGAGACTCGCATGAGCCCAAGAGTTAGATGTTGCTGTGAGTTGTGATGCCACAGCACTCTACCCAGGGGGACAGCTTGAGGTTCTGTCTCAAAAAAAAAAAAAATATGGGTGAGCATGTATGTGGACAGTTTCAAAAGTTTTTGTACACTTACTAATAAAAGCTGATGTCCAACCTTTTGGCTTCTCTGGGCCACACCGACAGAAGAGTTGTCTTGGGTCACACCTCAAACACACAAACACTAATGAAAGCTAGTGAACAAAAAAAGGTCCATGCATCATTCTGTGGTATCTGCCACCACAGAGAAGCAAGGAAATCCTCATATGCTAATCCTAATTATGCAGTGGTCATTCAGAGTTTTTTTAAATCATTGAGCAGGTCCCAAGTTTGTGATTACTAATATAGAAAATGCACATATCTAAGTAATAAAACCCTTTTTTGATATTTTTTGTTATAAAAGGAAAGTGGGCAGCATGAAACTAGTGGGATATTTGACGCTATATTTGGGAAACTAATGCATCAATATCTGGTTCAATGGAAGTAGTTGCAATTCTCAGTGAGGTTCTCAAGGTGCTCATTAGATATTTTTGTTCTAATTTTACTCTTTTTTTTTTGAGACAGAGCCTCAAGCTGTCCCTCTGGGTAGAGAGCTGTGACATCACAGCTCACAGCAACCTCCAACTCCTGGGCTCAAGTGAGTCTCCTGCCTCCACCTCCCAAGTAGCTGGGACTACAGGCTCCCACCACAACGCCCGGCTATTTTTTGGTTGCAGCCAACATTGTTGTTTGGCAGACCCAGGCTGGATTCGAACCCGCCAGCTCAGGTGTATGTGGCTGGCTCCTTAGCAGTTTGAGCCACAGGCCCAGAGCCTAATTTTATTCTTAATGTGCTTCATTTTTGAAAATAGTTGCTCACAAATGTCAATGCTGCCAAAAAGCAATGACATGAATAAGGCGTGATTGTGAAGTGAGGGATATTTTTCTCTGGGAAGATAGGACCAGTAAAAAGACATGATCAAATTTTTCTTTAAGTTGAATGTGAGATTGCAGCTGTCTGCATTCCATTTGAAAATTGGCAGGTAACATATTTCTGTCAACTGAAAATGAAGTTGTAAATGCACCAAACACATATTATTCTCCTAGAAATCTTGAAATCTACTTTCAAATTCTTCAAAAATCTACTTTCAAATAAAAAAGCAAGCCTACATATTTTTTGCTGTTTACAGGACTGTGTTTAGCTAAGATGCTGAAATATACAAAACTGTTTGCCTTGATTTGAGCTTGCCATAATTTCAGTTTCATTTGGAAGGCGTTATGGTTTGAAACATTGTATTGATGTTAGTTTTCACCTTGAAGACACATTTAACTCATTTAAATGAGTGTTTAAATCCACTAAAATTGCTAAATTTGCAAACCAGTTTTCATCATCCAGTTTGGCACAATTTTTTTTTTTTTTTTGAGACAGAGTCTCACTATGTCACCCTTGGTAGAATGCCGTTGTGTCACACCTCACAGCAACCTCAAACTCTTGGGTTTAGGTGATTCTCTTGCCTCAGCCTCCCAAGTAGCTGGGACAACAGGCACCTGCCCCAATGCCCAGCTTTTTTTGTTGCAGTTGTCATTGTTGTTTTGTAGGCCTGGGAGGGCCGTACTCAAACCCACCAGCCTTGGTGTATGTGGCCAGCACCCTACCCACTGAGCTACAGGAATCACCACAAATTTGGTTTTTGATACCATAAACAACTTGATAACATGTCACAAATTATAAAATCTTTTCAACATCGGGGGGCAGTGCCTGTGGCTCAAAGGAGTAGGGTGCCAGACCATATGCTGGAGGTGGTGGGTTCAAACTCAGCCCTGGCCAAAAACTTCAATAAAAAAAAAATCTTTTCAGCATTTGGCCTGTACTTAACCATCATCCAAAAAGTAAATGATGTCACCATAGCCAGCATCAATACTTTGAAGGAGGAATTCCTAGAACTGGTGATGATTCAGTTCCTTGGCTCTTATGAAACTCACAGACCATTTGCTTCACATTATCTATTTCTAAAGCTTCTGTGCATAAATTTCCCTCATGTTCTATGACATACTTCATCAAACATGAGTTTTGGGTGGCGACTGCATCATCATCTTCTATTAATTTCATAAGTCCCTATTTTTTACCTACTGTTGCCAGGGCACCATCAGTAAACTATACTAGGTATGTTGACAATGGATAAAGAAAAGCACTTTAGGGCGGTGCCTATAGCTCAGAGGAGTAGGGCTCCAGCCCCATATGCCGGAGGTGGTGGGTTCAAACCCAGCCCCGGCCAAAAACCCAAAAAGAAAAAAAAACAAAAACAAGAAAAGCACTTTAACATTTTTTACTGTTTTTGTATAGATCTCTCTCTTTTTTTTTTGGACAGAGTCTCACTATGTCAGCCTTGGTAGAGGGCTGTGGTGTCACAGCTCAGAGCAACCTCAAACACTTGGGCTTAAGTGATTCTCTTGCCTGAGCCTCCCAAGTAGCTGGGACTACAGGCGCCCACCACAACGCCTGGTTATTTTTTTGGTTGCAGTTGTCATTGTTGTCTTAGCAGGCCCAGGCTGGGCTTGAACCCTCTAGCTTCAGTGTATGTAGCTAGCACCCTCCTCCCTGAGCTACAGGAGCTGAGCCAATTAAGCAATTCTCTTGCCTCAGCCTCCCAAGTAGCTGGGACCACAGGCCACAACACCCGGCTATTTTTTGGTTGCAGCTGTCATTTTTGTTTGGCAGGCCCCGGCGGGATTCAAACCTGCCACCTTGGGGGTACATGGCTGGCACCTTAGCCACTTGAGCCACAGGCGTCGAGCTCCTCTTAGTCTCTTTTTACTTTGCATGTTTTTCTCCCACGGCTTTTGCTCCAGGCTTTCTTTTAAAGACTTTAAAATAAAAAACAGATATTAATCTCATTTTTGAACTGCAGTCCACATATTATACATGTATTAACAGTCCATTTAAAATTTCCACTTGAGTATCCTCAAAAACATCATGAACTTAAGATACTCAAAACTAAATACCAAACCTTCTCCCAACTAAACCCCTCCCAAAAAAATCCTTATTCCTCACTCCTCTATCTCAGTATGCATCCATTTCTTCCACAGGAAAAAAAAAATGGGAAATGATCTTTGATAATTCTCTTTCAAAATTTAAAATCAATCAAATCCTATAAATGTGACCTGAAAAACATCAATGAAATCCATCCTATTTGGCCACCACAACACCACTACCTCATCTATACCACATCCAATTCATTCTTCACAGAGCAGCCAAAATCATCTTCATGTCTTCATAAATAGCTTCCCACAACTCTTAGCTTAAGTTCCAAACACACATACTATTAATCCAACCACTTGCTCATTACACTCCAATCACATCCCTATTTCTTTAAAGATACCAAACCAAGATCCTTCTGTACGCTATTCCTTCTGCTTCAAACAGTGTTTCTCTATAGCCCTCATGCTTACTAACAGTTTTTCAGGGCAGTGCCTGTGGCTCAGTGGCTAAGGTGCTGGCCCCATATATGGAGGGTGATGGGTTCGAACCCAACCCTGACCAGCTAAAACAGCAGCGGCAACTACAACAAAAATAGCCGGGCGCTACGGCATGTGCCTGTAGTCCCAGCAACTTGGGAGGCTGAGGCAAGAGAATCACCCTAGCCCAACAGCTGGAGGTTGCTGTGAACTGTGACATCACAGCACTCTACGGACGGCGACAAAATTAGAGGCCTCAAAAAAAAAAAACAAGTAACAATTTTTCAAGTTTCATCTGTTGATCAGAGAAGCCATCCCAAATGCTCTCACACTACCCTCATACTTTTCCTCAAACAATTGATCATAAACGCAAATATTAATTTCCTAAAAAGGAATTCTTCTCATTTGTAGACAATCTAAAAGAAATGAAGAAAAAATTAAAATAAATTCTCTAATGTATTTTCTCTATTCAACTATAAACTAAATGAGAATGGAGATCCTATTTTGCTCACTGTAGTATACCATAACAGCATTAACACAATGCTGTAAAAAAGCAAGAGCTCAGTAAATGCTCTTAATGAGATGAATATTATAATTATGCCCATTTCATAAATGAGGGAACCGAGGCTCAAAAACACTAAACTATGCTGAAGTTATCTTACCAGCAACTAAACTGGAATTGACCCTTATCTGATTCACAAAGCCTATGTCCTTACCCTAATGATTCCCAATCTTTGGAGAACACAAGTTCTCTACTAATCAGACCCAAACACCTGCATCTGAAAAAGCCCCATGAAGATTTTATATACAAAGTCGAGTAACATTCACTTAATAGTTGCCAACTCTGCCCTCTATCCCTGTAAGCATTTATAATACCTTAGCTATATAAGCATAATAGCTGTATAAAACTAATTGTGACAAATAGATCACGGTTTTCAAAGCTCTTTCATGCACATATTTTCCTTCACAATTTTATAAGATAAAAGCATATAAAGAAAACGAAGCTCAATGAGCTTAAAAACTTGCAAACAGTCACCATGTAGCAAGTGGTAGAGCGAGAACAAGAGGCCAAGTTTTCAGGTCTCTACGTCAGGCTCTTTAACGGATTGTGATTAGAAATTAAGAATCAGAATACTGCAAAAATCAGAGCAACTGAAACAGAAAATTAAAACGTTAGATCATTTAGAGCAGGGGCTTCTCTGGGCCACACTGGAAGAAGAGTTGTCTTGGGCCACACATTAAATACACAAACTCTAACCAAAACTAATGAGCTAAAAAATAAACAAATAAATAAAGGTCCATGCATAATTTTCATGATATCCACCACCACAGATAAGCAAAAGTCCTCATATAATAATCCTAATTATGCAGCAGCCCTTTTTAAAATCATCTAGAAGGTCTCACGTTTCTAATCACTAAATACAGAAAATGAAGTTCAGTGAGCTTACAAACTTGCAGTCACCATGTAGCAAGTGCTACAAATCTAAGTAATAAAACATCTCTTTTTATGTTTTTATTATAAAAGTAAAAGAAAAGTGAGCAATATAAAACTAGTTGGATATTTAAGATTGAGAAACTAATGCATCATTATCTGGTTCAATGGAAGTAGCTGCAATTCTCAGTGAGTTCTCAAGGTGCTCATCAGATATTTTGGTTCTAATTTTACCCTTAATGTATTTTATTCTTGAAAATAGTTGCTCATAAATGTAGGTGCTGATAAATAGACATGAGATGAATAACACAAATAATGTGAAGTGAGGAATATTTGTCTCTGGAAAGACAGGACCTATAAAAGTCCAGTATAGAAGAGACACGATCAAATTTTTCTTTAAGTTGAATATCAGACTGCAACACTATTCCATTTAAAAATTGGCAAGTAACATATTTATGTTGACTACAAACGGAGTCGCAAATGCACCAAAATACTAATTATTTTCTCGAAAATCTTGAAATCTGTTTTCAAATTCTTGTATCAAGTTGAAAAGCAAGGCTGCATATTTTTTCAGTGCTCACAGAACTGTTTTAGCCAACATGTTGAAATGCATCCAATTATTTACCTTAATTTGACCTTGCTATAATTTCAGTTTCATTTGGAATGCTGTTATGGTTTGAAACGTTAATATTGGTAAGTTAGCTTTCACCTTGAAGACACATATTTAACTTACTTAAATGAACAGTTATGTCCACTACAAATAAAGATGGCACAAATTTGGTTTTTAAACTATAATGACTTGATAACACACTGCTCATCATAAATATTGTTCACCATTTGGCATCAACCTAGCCATCTTACTTTCAAAAAGTAAATGATGTCTAGGAGGCCAAGGCAGGTGGATGGTCTTACTTCAGGAGTTTGAAACCAGCCTGAGCAAGAGCAAGACCCCATGTCCACTAAAAAAAAGAAAAAACAAAAACTATCTGGGCATTGTGGCGGGCACACGTAGTCACAGTTACTCAAGAGGCTGAGGAAAGAGGATAGCTTGAGCCCAAGAGTTTGAGGATGCTATGAGCTATGATGCCATGACATTTTACTCAGGGCAACAGAAAAATTTTTTAAAAAGTAAATGATGTGGCCACAGTCAGCATCAACACTTTGAAGGAATTCCCAGAATTGGCAATGATTTAATCTCTTGGCCCTTATGAAATTCAGTCTTGATGATTTGCATAATGTTATCCACTTTTAAAGTTTTTGCACATAAATTTTCTTGATGTACTACACAATGATACTTTGTCAAACCTAAGTTTTGGGTGGCAATTACATCATCATCTTCTATTAATTTTATCAGTCCCTCTTACCTACTTTTGGCCCCATCAGCAACTATACCAGGTATGCTGATAGTGGACAAAGAAAATCCCTTTGATGTATTTTTTAGTGCTTCATATAAATCTCTTGATTTACCTGTGTCTTTTAATCGCATTAAAGAAGCCATTTCTTCAGTGACATTATACTTCTCATCAACACCTCTAATAAAAATGCCTAGGTGAGCTATATTTGTTACATCAGTGCTGTCATCCATCACTAAAACATAAAACTTGAAATAAGCAACTTTATTTTCTAAATTTCTTTCAATATATTTTCCAATTTCTTCAATTCACTTGTGTAATAGTCTGGTGAGACACAATGATATAATAACACATAACTAGCTTTTATAATAGAATCCCTCTGAGTTGTAACTTTTTTACAAAATTTTTGTTAAGAAGACAGACTTTTTTTTCTGGTTCCACTATCCTATGTTTAGGATACAATCCTTCATACGCAAAAAATTTGGCAGGATGTTTTTACATATAATTAGTTGTCTTTGACTTGCACAAATTCCCTACAAATTAAACAGAGTGCCTTACTACTTGCCTAAACAAAAAGTAGTCATCTGTCTACTTTTATTGAACAATCTTCCTTCATCCATAATTTTTCTTTTTGGGAGTTTTCCTTAGAGACATTGTAGAAGCCATTCTGGGATGAAAAAAATAATAATAGGAAAGGGACTGGGTTTACTTTTATTATGCAAATTAATGGACAGGAAAATAGAAAGCAAGGTTTGGGCCCTTCTACCTATGGTCTGCCAATACAAGGCAAGGCGGAGGGCCAAGTTTGAAGTGCTGCAGGTGATGTGTGAGGCACTGCCAAGGAAGTACCCTTAATAATCAAGTAAGAGGGCAGCACCTGTGGCTCAAGGAGTAGGGCACCATCCCCATATACCCAAGGTGCTGGGTTCAAACACAAAAAAAATAAATAATAATCAAGTGAGAATAAAAGTCATATAAATCTATTATCTGACTTCCAAATAACATTTAAACACCTAATGTTTGCAGTGGTAGGTTGAAATATTATTGATAGTTGCTGCCTTGCCAAGTCACCAAGAGTACTTGTAACATCTGATGGTGTTAATTTGAAGGCGTTCATAACACACGGGGAGCCACAAACAATCATAAAACTGAAGCCACACATGTATACAAATATCGAGAGCGTATGTATATTTATTTTATGTGACACTGAAACACAAAGTCATAATCTACAAAGTTAATGCTAGAGAAATGCAAACTCAAGTTCCACAAAAAGAAAAAAAAAAACACTAAAAACCTCACAATGTTAAGTTCATGATTTTGTGTTGGGCAGCATTCATACACATGCTAGGCCACATGCAGCCCACAAGTTGTAGGTTAAACACAACTGATTTAGAGACTCAAGACACAAAGATCTTTAGTATAGTATGACTAATCAGATGACTCTAATTAAAAAGACAAGTATTGGTGAAGTTGTAGAGAAACTGAACTGGAACCTGGGTACATTACTGGTGGGAATATAAAATGCTGCAGCCATTTTTGGAAAAGTTTGACAGTGTCTTAAAAACTTAAACATAAATTTACCATAGGACCCAGCAATTTCACTACTAGGAATCTACCTAAGAGAAATGAAAACTTATGACTACCCAAAGATTCTTAGTGGAATGTTGTTCACTGCAGTATTATTCATAATAACCCAAAAGTATGAACAATCCAAATGCGTATTAACTTGTGAATAGATAAACAAAATGTGGTGTATCTATACAATGGAATACTAATTGGTAATAAGAAGGAACAAAGTACTGAAAAAGAATGATTTAACAGATTCTTGCACGTTGGATACGTTATCTACATGCTCACACACCAGTGAAGGTGATTCTAAAAGACAACCAGACTGGTCATCTTTTTTTCTTTCTTTTCTAAGGAATATGAAGAACAAATCATATTTATCCATTAGAAAGAGAATTTCCAAAGGCAAAGAAAAGATATACCACCCAGGACAACTGAAGGAATATATGAGGGGCTACAGGAGCTCACAGTAATTAACAAGTTCTGAACAATGGACGAAGAACATAAAAACATACAAGAGAGGCTCGGTGCTTATAGCTCAACCCGCTAAGGCGCCAGCCACGTATACCTAAGGTGGCGGGTTCAAATCCCCAGCCCGGACCGCCAAACAACAATGACAGCTGCAACCAAAAAATAGCCGGGCGTTGTGGTGGGCGCCTATGGTCCCAGCTACTTGGGAGGCGGAGGCAAGAGACTTGCTTGAGCCCAGGAGTTGGAGGTTGCTGTGAGCTGTAATGCCACGGCACTCTACGCAGGGGGA
>CAUYTI010075542.1:0-30669 GCA_963575145.1 Galago senegalensis | reverse complement strand
CTTCCTTGGATTTATAGCTTGCCGAACTTCTTTCTGGGCTCAGCTCCCCGTCTCTGGCTTCATAGATTCTGATTCCAACCAGTTTTTCTTCCTTTGCTCAGGAGCCTCTGACCAGGGTTGCTACCAGTCGGCCATCTTCCCCCTTTCTCTTTTACTCTGTTTTCAAGCTAACAAATTAGCCTGCCACAGTTTTATGGATCTTGGAAGATGACTCAAGATTTCTGGGTCAGAGACAAAGAAGAGTGTGTTACTATCCTTTTATTATATGTTTTATTACAAATTATTGCTCACAACAGTCACAGGAGCCAGAATTTTCTTGTGTGATTTCCCATGCTTATAGGAGAACATGGGCAAGAGGCAGGTGACACCTGCAGATGCAGTGGATTGCATTACAGGAGAGGAACCTAAGCTTGGGGATTTTACATAATGGGCTTCAACCCAATCTACCCAACCTTGGCTTTGGAGGAAAACATCTTTAATATATTTAATAGCAAGCATACTACCCTCTGCTGTACAGGAAGATGCTATCCCTGTCTTCCAAGGCTGTTCCCTGTACAGGACCCATGAATAGATAGTCCAGAGTACAAGGCTATCACTTATGTCTCTGCTTTTAAGATGTGCAGAAGCATGAATTGTCTCCTAGCAATCTCTCCCTAGTCATACATTTCTGTGTTCAATTAAAAACAGCCTGTCAGTGTTTCATTAAAGTAGTTAGTTGATACTGCTCTAGGTTTTATCTCTTCGTTGCTAATATGCTGTATGTATGTATCTTAGAAGGAGTAAAGAACTGAATGACTTTGTTAGTTTCTGCCTGTACACGTGTCATAATGAACCTCCCTCCAGCTCAGATGTTACCATCATTAACACAGCCCTTAAAGCCTTATTTCCAAGTAGCTTTGACAGAACCAGAGTACTTTTAACTTAAGAAAAAATCATAAAATCATAAATTCAGAAGACCTTTAGAGATTATCTAAGGCAAATTTGCTTGTTTTACATAAGGAAATATTGAAATCTAGAACTTAATACATGACTAGTCCAAGTGAACACTGTTACAGAAACCTAGAGGTAAAGTTGCTAGCTTCTAGCCTAGCCATTTTCCCAGAGCAGAAAAGAAAAAAGAAAAGAACACACTCGCGTGTGTGTTCTCTCTCTCCTTTTTTGTATAACTGAACTATGTTATAAAATGCTGTGGTTAGATAAAAGAAATAAAACAGCTTGATAAAGTATTTTCATTTTTGATGGGCCACATGTTTCCTGTACTTGGAAGGTACAGGTACGGGTACCTTTTCCAAGACAAAGAAACAAGTGTTAACAGAAGAAACAGGGGTAAACAGGAAGGTAGAGAGATTTAAAATGACTCCTGTGTCCACTATAATTACAGACTGAATCTCATGTGCCAAAGATAAGCGAGAGAAACGGAGGCAGAAAATGCTCTTTAGGGGAGATAAGAAGATAGTTGGGGAAAAGTAGCTCTAGAAAGGTAGTAGAGATAGTCCCTATCATAAATATTATGAATGTTCTGAATATTTAACTTTTGTTTGTTTGTTTACTGTGCCTATTTCCTCCTTTACAAAATGGGAGTATTATTCCAGGGCCAATGTGAAGACTCAATGGGTTAATATAGGAAAGCATTTATAGTAGCTTCTGCTCAATAGCAGTCACCCAGTAATTGTCAGAGAAAAAATGTCTTCCTTGTTACTAGACACCCAGCACCATGTGTTATTATGATGGCCCAGTAAGTATTTGAATGAATGATGAAGTTCCAGTACTCTTAAGTGGGCTACAAAAATAGTTAAAGTCTACTGGCTATAGGTGAGGAGGAACCAGCATACTATATAGACTACCTTGTTTTTTTTTTTTTCCTGCACAACTAGTTTATCCCACTTGCTATATGCTGGAATTTGTACAACATGTTATTTGTGTTAGTCATTGATATGGGTGTCATTATTTCTATTTTGTATTGAAGACATTAAATCTCAGAGAAGTAAGTTGTGTAAGGAAAGTGACAGCACTGGGATTCAAGCCTGCATGTGTGCTCCATCCATAGTGCTGCTTGCCAAGTGCTTCTTATAAATGAAGTTCTAAATTAAAAATAAGGTGTTTGTGTGCAAGGCCCTTTTCTATAACACTCTGCTGTGGGTCCCTTGGAGTCAGCCTTTCTAAGCACGTGATCCCCTTGTGGCCATGCTTTAAAGGTCCATTAATTATCTCTTAGTAGTTGCTGACTGAGAAGATTCGGGGTTGAGCAGTGGAGTCCAAGACACCCTGGGATACTTTAGCAGCCTTTCTCAGTTGGGGTTCCGTAGAGAGTCAAGCCCTGTGGAGGATGAGATGAGTGAGGATTTTCTTAGATCTGCCAAGGAGGTATTCATACCTAGTGAATACCTTTCTAAATGAGAGGTGGGAGAGAAGTTAATTGATGATGAAATCTTATCTTCTAAGGAAGTCTGGTTTAAGAGGTCTGAGAGGCTTTCTGGGTTTGAGGTCCACGAGGGTGAGAAATTACCATATAAACCCAATGTGACCATCCTGTTATTGATGCATGTGTGTTTTTTAAAATCTAACATGTGTCTGTTTTCTTCATTAGTCAACCATGAAGGTCATATTGAAGCATGGAAGCATTTGTATATTCTTTACTTAATAAACTTTCATGGCTCCATTAGCCCTAGGAATTCAGAAATATACATAAGTCTCATTATTTACTACCTGATATCAACATAATAATGGTGTCTTAGTACACCTCCCTATCATTTACAATTTTCTATTTAGAATTACTCAGTCTTAAATAAATCACTGAGATTCCAAATACACCCTCTGAGAAACTAAATTAAGTGGTTCTCATAATGTTTTTTTTAACCAGAGCTTGTATTTGAGGGATCATTTATTTGTTTATTGGGAATTTTGTGTGTGTGTGTCTACCAGACATCTCTAAGCACTGGAGATTCACACCATACTTGTGTGCTGCCTTCAAGGAGCTTTTCATCTAGCAGAATGTGCGTGGTGCTCTGATGAGAGTGTGACACCAGAGAAGGCGGCCAGTTCGTCTGAGCATCACTGTAGCCTTACATTGGGATAATGTTTGAGTTATAATCTTGAAAGATGAGCCATTAGCATTACTCTCTTTTATTTTATTTTATTTTATTTTTTTGTTAAGCAGACCCTGGCTGGGTTTGAACCCACCACCCCCATTGCCCAGGGCTGGTGCTCTAACCCCTGAGCTATGGGCGCCCAGCCCATTACCCTCTTTTAATCGGCAGTAAGGGAGACAGCTCTTTTTTTTATGTAACTGGCTCTTGGCCCTTTCCTAAGCTTCATTTAGAAACCCCAAGTATAATCTGATTTCCGTAGATAAAGTTCTCTTTCAGCAACTTACAGAAGAACCCCCCAATATTGCTTCATCCAGCTTGATTCCCACAAAGTAATCAAGATAAATACAATGTGTACTAAGATAAAAACTATGCAGAGGCTGTGTTCTATGTTTCTACGTTCCAAGCTGATCTTCATCGGATTTTAATTATGTTTTCTTACTAAGAAAACATGTTTCAGTATGTGTTATTAATTGTTAGGTGATTGAAGTACTCAAGTTTGAAACTTCTTTTGATCAGAGATGATGGTTAGATCAGAGGTTCTCAACTGGAGTGGGATGGGAAGGGCGGGATGAGAGCAAGCGGAGTGTAACTCAGGCAGCTGTGTATGTTAGGCTGACTTGTCTCTGCAGCAGAGTTCCCTGAGGAGGATGTGGGGTGCATGTTGTAGTGGTGGGCGACTCCCAGCGTAGAAGGTGACCTCTTGTGGTATCTGTGAGCGTCTACATTATTAAATTAGAGTCCGTGTATAATCATGTAGAACCTTCTTTTAAAACGTGAGTAGTTTTTTTCTTTTCCTTTTTAACTTGGAAAACGTAAACCTATTTAAAGAGAATTGTGTAATGAACCTTTAGGTTCCTGTCACTTACAATAGATGGAAATTCATGACCAGCTGTAATTCATTTAGAGTCCCACCTTTTCGTCTCAACCAGGATGGTTTTGAAGGAATTTCTGACATCATTTTATCTATCAGAATTGCCTTATGGAAAGGGATATGGTTTTATGAGTTATCTGTTGATGATTTGGTCCCTTACAGGTGGTAGAAAAAAAAATAATGTCAGTGTTAACCACCGTCCTCCAAAATGTGGAAATTACTTTTGTCCTTAGTCATTTGGAATCCAGTTCAGTTCAGGAGTTAGTCTGTGCCACTCAAGGTGTTCATTGTTGTTATGTGGATGTTGTTTTATTTAACTGTGACTCTCACCCCCTAAGATGTATAAAATTTCTGTTTTATAGATGAGGGAACTGGTGAGGAAACTGTTTTATAGATGAGGTTCAGAGAGACTGTGAAACTTACTCAGGGTCAAATAGCTTATAGTGTGGTGGAGCTGAAATTGAAATCCAAGTCTTATCTAGCTGAGAAGGGTCCTTTCTGGCAGATCAGACGTGGATAAATACTGAGAAGGATACCCATCATCTGCCTCCCACCTGTATTCAGATTCTCCGCTTTGAATGAGTAGACTGTCTGCTGGGTTCTGCACGGCCTTGGATCACTTCAAGGCCGTGATTCTCAAATTGTGGTCTGCAGTCCCCAGAGGGGGTGCATGAAGTCTCAGCTTTTTATAAAAAGACATCACTTGCCATTTTCACTGTGCTGACATTTGCGCTAATGGCACAAGAGGGAAGTTGGGGTCCAACTGCTGAGGACTTAGCATAAATCGGGTGGCACCATACCTTCCACAACCACACATTTGCAATGGAAAAGAAAAAAGCCATTTTCATCTTAAAATGTCCTTGATGAAACAGTAAAAATGATTAGTTATAATAAATCTTGACCCTAGAGATTAATATTTTGTGTGATAAAAATAGAAGTCCACGTGAAGGACTTCTACTCCATACTGAGCTACAGTGATTGTCTTGAGGAAAAGAACGTGTGTGATTGAGTTGTGAGCTGAACTAGCCACTTCATGCTGGAATACCATTTTACAGGGAAGAACACGTGACAATCTTGGCAGACATTTTCTTGAAAAGAAATAAAGCGAGCCTGTTACTTCAAAGAAAACAACTGCCAGCGTTGGTTGCCAATGATAAAATTAGAGCTCTCAAGCAAAAAACCTGACATCATGAGTTTGACAGCTTCCCAATAATTTAAAGACTTGTTCTAAGATCAATGATGATATTAATAAACGTAGATTCTTAAAATGTTATACAATGAAATGTGTCAATGTTTGAGAGATCTCCATAACTCAGTTAACCAGTATTTTTCAAATGACTAAAAAGTTATTTTTCTTTAACTATATTATTTATGTTAACATGTAATATATGCATTCTTAAATTTAAATTAAGCCATGTTTTAGATTTTTCTCAGTTTTAAAGTCCATAAGTATAACCCATATAAGAAAATGTTCTTTGGGGTTCTCAGTAATTTTTTAAGAGTGTAAAAGGACCATTGCTCTAGAACCCTTTCAGAGGATGGTTGGTAGAGTGTGAGTGTGCCTGTATTCCAGAGTTCACTGTATGTACTTTAAAATTTCTAATATTTCTGAATTAATCATATCCTTACTTCCTTCTATCAATATAATCAATATTTAGCTATATTTGTATTATTCATGCTTCCATTTAATATTGATTAAGAATATAGTTATCAGGGGTTAGGAGAGAAGTGGGTATGCAGAATATAATCATGTTTATTCTCTCTAAGAGCTCCTGGCTAAATTGCCTTTTAAGTTTATTGCTCATCTAGTCTGGTTGTGGCTATAAAATAAATTTGTCCCAGTTGTCAATGACTGTGTAACAAACCACCCCAAAATTTAGTGGCTTGAAACAGCAGTTTGAAATGATCTCAGATGGTGCCGTGGTTGATTGCTTAGTTGAGTGATACTCACTTCAGGCCTTTTACATGTTTGTAGTCAGAGAGCCAGTGAGTTGGATGGAACATCTCGGTTCCCCTTTGACCTTCTCACAGCAATACAGGCAGGTTTCCAGGAGGGAACATCCCACGGGTGGCAGAAACTATAAAATTTGTTATAGCTCAGCTATTCCAGAACATCACTTCCACCATATTTTATTGGGCAAAAGCAGGTCCCAAGACCAGTTCAGATTTAAAGGGGGAAGACAAGGGAGAGGTACAACTGTTGGAAGGTGTGGTTCCTTTGTGGCCTCTGTTGGATATTAGCTGATATAAGGCTGTTGAATTACATGTTATAAATTAAGACCCAGTGTATCTGGGAAAATGAGTGATTTCATTCTTAAACCCTGGCCCTAAGAAACTAGGTTTCTATTCAAAATAGAAAATTAAGCTGAATCTATTTAAATGCTGTTCTTTGCATTTTTCTTCGCGTAATTTATGTTTGACATAAATGTTCTCTCTTCCGACTTTTGGTTGTATTATTTCTCTTGTTGAGCAGGAAATGCCCACTTTCTAGTAGAAGTGTCTCACAGCCAACATGGAAGAGCAGCAGGTAGGTGCACAGAGTTCCTGTACTCTGTGTGCTCATGCTTCTGCACGTGATGGCCACTGAGCGATTGTTCCTGAGTATGAGCCATTTGTTATCTTTGGCTTGAGAAAATGTAGGGCTGTGTTATCCTGTAGCAGTGTGACTGGCTGGATTTGCCAATGGCAGCTCCAGAAGTTACGTACAAGAGAGGTTGAGGGACAACGTTAAATTTATAGAGTGGAGCTTGAAGATTGTTTGGAAGTGCCATTGATACAGTATTCACACTTGTTTTATGTATTCATGGTGGCCTGGAGATCTGGCTGGAGGAAATTTGATAGGAAAATGCTTTAACTAAAGTTCCCCTTGGTGGTGCTGTTGCACTATAACTTCCAAAGAAAACATCTCTTTGGTGTAATCTTTTTTGGCAAGCGTATTATTGGACACTAAGGTGTACCAGGCCCTGTGCTAGGCTTAGGGGACCCACTACGAAGCAGTTATTGTCCTTATCATCAATGACTATATTGACATTTTCTCAAGAGAGAAGAAATAAGACATAGTTAATTGAATTCAAGTCAGATCCATAGCTGCCCTGTAGACACTCTGGAGGCAGTAACCAGTTTGCCCAAAGATGATGCATTTCACAAAGTTCACAATTGGAAATGTTACTTAAGAGGGTATCGAATAGCCCTTATACTCTGATAGGAAAAATGCAATTTAAACCTTCACTAGCCTACCATTTTTCACCTACCAGGTTTGAAAAGACGTGTGCTAGAATATGTGGAAACAGACCTTCTCCAAATTTACTGGAGAGAGTCTAAATTGGTACAACTTCTGTGAAGAGCAGTGTGGCACTATGTGTCCAAATACATTAACCATCTGACCTAACACTTCTACCTCCATTTGTACAAAATGACAAATGTATAAGGTTTTCTTGGGAATTTTTTTTTATTATTATTTTGGAGACAGAGTCTCACTATGTCACCCTTGGTGGAGTGCTGTGGCGTCACACCTCACAGCAACCTCAAACTCTTGGGCTAAAGTGATTCTCTTGCCTCAGCCTCCCAAGTAGCTGGGACTCCAGGCACCTGTCACCATGCCGCCTATTTTTGTTGTTGTTGTTGTAGTTGTTGTTGTTTAGCAGGCCTGGGCTGGGTTTGAACCCACCAGCCCTGGTGTATGTGGCCAGCACCCTAACCACGGAACTACAGGTGCTGAGCCTATTTGGGGAATGTTTTTAATAACTCAGGTATCCATTAGTAGAGACGTATTTAAATAAATATAGTATATTGATATAATAAACTGTGTAGGTACATGAGGTTGGACAGTTAAGTGTGAAAACTAATCCTAGAAAAAATTCTACACACGTCATTATTAAATGTCTCTATGATCACCTTTGAAGTACTCCCCTGGGCCATCTTGTGACCATAGTGTGTGATCTGGGGAGATTACATAACCTTTCCATGTGTACCATGCCTCTCTATAAAACAAGGATAATAATAGGCCCTACTTTGCAGAGTTATGTAAGGATTTATTCAGTAAAAATAGGATAACTAATGTTTAATACATTTAAGTGTTAGCCAACCCCTTCTCCCCACAGGATCTTGGGAAAAACAAAAGGCAGATTTGACTATGAGTCATTTTTATTATTTAACATTCCTGAGCCTCAAAACCTTTCATAAGCATTTGTTTCTGTCTTTTTGGTACTATCCCCTAACGTCGTCCCTGGGGTCACGAGCAGGAGACCCATGGGTAACATCCATGATGAAGGATGAAGCTGCATGTGAGTGGCTGTAGGGGAGTTTCTCCTTTCAAAGGAGGTGGAGGTGGTTGTTCTGCTCCCAGACCTAGTGTCTGGAGCTTCATTAAGCAGCAGGAAAAGTGATTAGGGGTCTTTCTGGGTAAAGTACATTCATGATCAGTGGCCACTGCTTGCTCAGTCCACCTTGCTAAGTTATATTAACAAAGAGCAGTACTATTTGGACTAAAGTAAAAGTATAAAGTAAAGTAACAATATAAAGAAATTATACTTTTCTTTCCTCCTACCATCTGCACCTGTTTTGCTGATGTATGGATTGGCCTTATAGTGTACCATAAATAATTACTAACCCTGAGTGGTCTAGACACTGGTAGAGGTGTAATCTTATGCCATTTAAAAAAGATTTTCTTAAAATTGAATCATAGACTAGATGTTATTAAGTTTAAAATATCTTACAATCTTTTTGTTGCAACTGAAAAAGAGAACAGGCCTTATTCAAGTCCAACTCTTATCACTACATCTATTTTAAAAAATTGTTCACAACTTCGAGTTATCTTTCACATTAGCCTCTGTTATTCTTTAGCTGTTGATAATGATACTGTTATATGTTGAAAATATTTCATCAAGTGTATCAGTCACATTTCGTTTCAACTGTGAATAACAGAAAAACCTAAAATCTGAGTAGCTTATACAAAAAAGAATTTTATTTCTTTATGATTAAAAATCTAAAGCAGAGGGCAGCGCCTGTGGCTCAAAGGAGTAGGGCGCTGGCCCCATATGCCAGAGGTGGCAGGTTCAAATCCCGGCCTCCCCCACCAAAAAAAGTCTAAAGCTGGCTGGGCACCTGTAGCGCAGTGGTTATGGCACCAGCCACATACACCAAGGCTGGTGGGTTCAAACCGTGCCTAGGCCAGCTAAACAACAATGACAACTGCAACAAAAAATAGCTGGGTGTTTTAATGGGTGCCCATAGTCCCAGCTACTTGGGAGGCTGAGGCAAGAGAATCACTTAAGCTTAGGAGTTTGAGGTTGCTGTGAGCTGTGACGCCACAGCACTCTACCAAGGGTGACATAGTGAGACTCTGTCCCCCCCCCCAAAATTAAAAAGTCTAAAGCAATCCTTCTAAGGCTGATAAGGGGGGGGACTAGTCTGTATTAGTTTCCATTTGCTGTTGTAACAAGTTACTACAAATGTAACTGCTTAATCAGCACATTTATTATTTCCCAGTTCTATAAGTCAGAAATCAGTTTGGCTCACCTGTTTTTTCTGCTCTAGGTTTCCCAAGATTAAAATCATGTTCTAGTCCTGGTGGGCTCTTACTGGGGGTCTTTGGGGAGAGCCTGCCTCCAGGCTCATTTAGGTTCTTGGCAGAATCCAGTTCTTTGTGATTGTAGGATGGAGATCCAGTAATCTAGTGATTGTAGGACGCGATCCAGTCCTCCTTGCCTTACTGGTCCTAAGCTAGGGGCTGCTTTTAGCTTCTGGAAACTGCTCTTTGATCCTTACATGTGGGCCCATACATCTCAGAACCCATTGCCACATCAAATGCTGCTTCTTAAGCTTAGAATTCCTCTGACTTCTTCTGTTGCATGTCTCTGACTCTAGCTGGATAAAGTTCTCTGTTCCTAAGGGCTCATGTGATTAGACTGTGCATCCCTGGATAATCTAGGATAATCTCCCTGTTTTAAGGTCTGCAACCTTAATTATCCATATTCACAGGTTCCAGGCATCAGGAGCTAGATATCTTTGGGTCAGAGACTCAGACCCCTTTCAGTGTATCTCCACCATCCCTATGGTGTGATCTTCCTTCTTATGGTCGCAGTCAGCTTTGGGGTTCAAGCCACACCATGGAGGAGGAGACAACAGAGTAAAAGATGACCCAAGGCACTGGGAGACTTTGGGGAAGGTTTGCAGAAGCTGCCAGGGGAGTTTAGATCCGATAGGCCGGAATTTAATCATGTGACCATACTCAGCAACAGTGGAAGCTGAGAAATTTAGTCTTTATTCACTGCAGCTCTGTGCCTACCTAAAAAAAGGTCTCTGTTAGTAGAGAAATAGATCACTGGGGAGTAGTGAACAGCCTCTGCCCCACCAACTGCATTTTCCTACAAGAAACTAGAGGGAAATATGATAGCACAACTACCACATTGTGGGAGTGGGGCAGTAGCGCCTTCAAATTAAAGGATCAGATTGAAGAGAAATCTGCAGTGTAACTTGACATTTGAGCACAGTGTCCTTTTAGGTATCTGAAAGAGCATCTAGTCTTCGTTTATTTTTCTATTCTTGTCTGCATGGCACACTGCTTTCCCAGAGCGAGTCTTAGTAATTATTTTTTGAATGAATCAAAATGTTACTCTTCATATGCCATTTTGAGTGAGATAAGCTATTTCATCAAGCTACAGTGAATGCTTTTTTCATCCAACTGTTCTGTGAAAGGTACATTTTTAGACATTGTATTGAGTCTCAGCAAGACACCCCCACAGTTTATGACCAGTCCGTGCACTTTTGCTTCTGATACATATTTAATTCCTGTAATGCCTAAATATCTTTCTCACTCAAAGAACATTTGAAAATATACTTTAGGAATAAGAAATTCACTTTTGATCCCATAGAATTTCTATATGGCCAGCTAGTATAACATAGAAAGTGGGACAGAGTGCTAGAGGATTATGGAATGTGGAGGAAGTGAGTAATTCTAACCGAAGATAAAACAGAAGACTTTATAAAGTACACATCACTTACATGGGATTTTAAAGGATGAATACTATTTCAGTAGGTAGAAGGGGAACAGGGAAAATCACATGTAGCTAAAAAACATCAACAGGCTGGCAAGGTAATAGAATTTTGTAACATATACAACTGACTATTACTATAAAGGAACTATTTTTTAAATTTTGTATCAATGAATACTTACTTCTGAAATATTCTTGTTTCTACCCGGTCTTCCTTTCCCTGCCAGCAGAAGTAAAATCAGATACAGACACAATTTTAGGAATCATGTTGATGTGGCCTTCAGTTTGTGTTCAGATTTTGACTAAGAGTCTTCTGGTAAATTTTCAGCTCCAGACATGACGTGTCAGTACAGTATGAAGCATTTGAATGGGTATATATATATTTTTCTTTTTCTTTTTCCATTTTTTTTTGTGAGACAGACTCTCATTATGTCACCTTCGGTAGAGTGCTGTGGCATCACAGCTCACAGCAACCTCAAACTCTTGGGCTTAAGGGATTCTCTTGCCTCAGCCTCTCAAGTGGCTGGGACTACAGGCGCCTGCCACAACACCTGGCTATTTTTGTTGTTGTTGTTGTTGCAGTTGTCATTGTTGTTTAGCTGGCCTGGGCTGGGTTTGAACCCACCAGTCCCAGTGCATGTGGCCGAAACCGTAACCACTGTGCTACAGCTCCAAGCCAGAATTGTTATATATTTCATTAGATTTGAAGCTAGGCTTTCACTAACTCAGTGGAATTGATACAGACCCACTGTACCATACTTCATTTTGCAAAGTGAACATGATGTGCTAAGTAACTCTAAAGGGGAAGTGGTAACTAGCTCATGCATTTCAGGGTCTCTCACATAGAATGGTATCACAGTGACCTAGGAAAGAGCTGTGTACACTAAAGCTAGTCAGCAGTGGCTACATACCACTGGAGGAAGAGAGATGTATGGAAGATAAAGTAAAGCTCCTCCCGATCCAAGATTCTTGATTCTGATACCTTCATGTAAAGCCCTGATTTTCAGTGCTAGTTTTATGTTTTATTCTACTGTAAGTCTTTTGTTTTCTTTGCTAGTGACGGCATGAGCAGCCAGGGCTACCTTACTCACACCCACCGTCCTCGTCCCAGAGCAGCTCTCTGTTTTACCTGTGGCCTTTTCACAACATATTTCGTTGTAAGAAGGATTGCTTTAAATACATGCACACATATGTGCGGGGACGTGTGAATGAAGAAGGTGAAAATTAGAAAACACTTCTTTAAATGGGGGAGTAATGAGGTTGCTCTTAAGGTCCTTTGAACTGTTCAAAAGGCAGTATAGTATTCTAAACTTACAGCTAGCTAAAAGTTGGACAGTGTACATAGGAAAAATAGCATTCTTTGTGTCACTGATGAAGTCATTGGATTTTTCTTTTCTTTTTTTTTTTTGAGACAGAGTCTTACTAACTTGCCCTCAGTAGAGTACCATGGCGTCATAGCTCACAGCAACCTCAAACTCTTGGGCTCATATATTTTTTTCTTTTTCTTTTTCATTTTTTGTTTTTTTTTTTTTTGTGAGACAGATTCTCATTATGTCACCTTTGGTAGAGTGCTGTGGCATCACAGCTCACAGCAACATCAAACTCTTGGGCTTAAGTGATTCTCTTGCTTCAGCTTCCCAAGTAGCTGGGACTACAGGCACCTGCCACAATGCCCAGCTAATTTTTGGTTGCAGGTGTTTAGCTGGCCTGGGTTGGGTTCAAACCTGCCAGCCTCGCCACCATAACCACTGTGCTCTGGGCACCAAGCCAAGTCATTGGATTTTTAAAATAAGTAAAGATCCATTTGATTATTTAAATTCTACATATTTTTTTTTTGTCTTTGCAGTTATTTTTTTGGCTGAGGCTGGGTTTTAACCTGCCACCTCCCCCATATGGGACCAGCGCCCTACTCCTTTGAGCCACAGGCGCCACCCAAAATTCTACATTTTTAATATGCTTATGATGTAGAAACATCCTTTTTTGTCTTTTATTTCTCCACACAGATGATTTAGTTTTTCTACATGTTTCTGTTATTTTTTCTCTTATGTTCTCTGCCTTCTGTAGAATTTTATCTGCTAGCAGACAGAATGTGGATTATTATGGAGAAAAATCTGTTTTATTAATTATAAGGCATATGTCTCAGGCTTCCAAACAAAGTATACTGAGTGTTTTGAATTAAATATTTAGTGCTTCATTGACTATTTCCTCTGACTTCCATTAAGACCTTGACAAATAATTCTTCTCTAATAAGCCTTTCGTTTGTTTGGGACCAGTGCACAGATTGATGTGGAATGAACCATCGCTGTGGTATTTAGGGTGTGGTAAGCTTTTCTCAACAACTTACCTCATTTCAGTAGAGTTCAGTTTTGGTAGGTTGTTAAGTTTCTGTCAGTGTAGGAAACACTTGATTTTGTTCCCAGATATCTGGTAGTAGTTCTCTTTTGAGAATAGTATGAAATTTTGATGCTATTCTGGAAAAGAAATGTAAAAAAGTAAACAGAGATTATGAAGGGCTCAATATTATAGGTTTTTACAAAGGGAAACAGTTTGTGCTTGAACAGGTCATATAGAACCAAGCTTAAAATCTATAACCCAGTTTTCTTCTTCTATTGAGTACAGTTGGTGTTTTTCATTTTTAGTCAGTTAACAATTTTGTTTCATTATATATAGCAAATTCTCCTCCCTCCCCCACCTTCTTTTGAGACAGAGTCTCCCTTTCTTGCCCTGGGTAGAGTGCTGTGGCATCACAGCTCAAGGCAATCTCAAACTCCTGGGCTCCAGCGATTCTCTTGTCTCAGCCTCCCAAGTAGCTGGGACTATAGGTGACCACCACAATGCTCAACTATTTCTAGAGACAGGATCTCACTCTCAGGCTGGTCTCAAACTCGTGAGCTCAAGCAATTCACCAGCCTCCCAGAGTAAAAATTTCCCTTTTTTAGTATATAGTTCTTTGAATTGACAAATACATACTGTATAGTCATGTTTCTATTGCCATAATCAGGATAAAGTTTCATCTCCCTAAATGTTCCCTTGTGCTGCTTTGTAGTCAAACCTTTTAACAGCAAAACCCCTTTCTGTCTTACAGTTTTCCCTTTTCCAGATTGTCATAAACAAAATCCTATGTGATGCAGTTTTTGAGTCTGGAGATCTATCCATGTTCTCATGTGTATCGTTTCCTTTTATTACCGCGCAGTATCCCATGGATACCACAGTTTATTCATTTACCAATTGAGGAGCACTTGGGTTGTTCTCATTTGGGGCATTTATGTATGAAGCTGCTGTAAATATTTGTACAACGAATTTTGTGGAACCTCAGTTTTCATTTCTCTTGGATAAATACCGAGGAGTAGTATTTCTTGGTCATATGGTAGGTGCATGTTTAACTTTATGAGAAACTGCCATACTCTTTTCTAAAGGGGCTGTACTAATTACTTGCATTCCTGCCAGTAATTGATGAGGGTTCCAGTTACTCCACATGCCCACCAGCAGGCAGTGTTGTCTTTTTGTAAAAGCCATTTTAATGGTTACATAGTGCTATCCCAAGGCTTTAATTTGCATTTCCCTAATGACTAATAATGTCAAGCATCTTTTTGTGTTCTTTTCCCATTCATACATCTTTGGTGAAATGCTTATTCGTATCTGTTGTCTTTTTTGTATTGAGTTTTTTATGTTGGGGTTTTCAACGTTCCTTTTATATTTTGGATATGAGACCTTTACAGATAGGGGTTTTGCAAATATACTTATTCCTACCAGTCTATAGCTTGTCTTGTAACAGTGTATTTCAAACATTGCAACCCATAATACTCTCATCATATTTTTCTCCCAATACTTAACTCTTTATAGTTCATGACGCTCTCTTCTCTTCCTCTTCTTATCGCTCTTATTGTCATAAAATCATTATTTTGCCAAATAGTAAAGGTATGGAATTGCTTTGTGTTGTTTTCTTGTCATTTAATTTTTACATTTATATTTTGAATCTTTAAGTAGATTACATACTGCTTGATGAGTAACTATTGGCTAATTTTCTTGTAGAGTACAGACAGAAATGAAAGGAAGAGTAAAATACTCATAACTATCTATTCAGATGTGAGATAGCCAAGAACCTGTGTCCCTTCCTTCATAGTTTAGGTCTTCCTTGTATTCAGTTATCTCCTATAGATGGTCACCAGAAAAACACTTCAGCATGTCTTCCTATCCCCGCATGTTCCCCTTCATCCCATCTTGCCCATGTTCTATATCCAGTAGTTACAACTGTTGTTGTAGCTTTAGAAAGGGTATGTAGCCTTTCTTAAGAGATCCTAGTTCTAACAATTGGTTGATTATTGCTGGTTTTGATCCAAAATAATTCATGGAATTAATAAAAGGGTAATTGTAAGGTCTTAGAATTATTTCCGGCCAGCTAACTGTGCGATTACTCACATCATTCTAGTTTTCTACTTACTGGAAGAAAATAGAAAGTTTTTTTTAGTTGGGCTCTAGGGGGCAATTAGAACAATTAAATCTTTTGCACTTCTTCAAGGTGGACAAATCATTGGATTTTTTTTAAGATTTACATAATTACAGTTAAGGGTATAGAGAAAATATTGTGTAAGTTTTCCTGTTGCCAGTGATTTATAGGCCTTTGCTCACTGTTAAGGAAGGAAGAGATTTTATGTTTATGGTTATGACTCTGAATCTCACCCCAGCCTAAACGATGACTATGTCAGTATCATACAAAGGTAATTTTGATGAATACAAACTCCTATAAACAGAACAACTTGGGGATCAAGTTGTTGAATATGGAACCTTAATTTTTGTTAATTTTCTCCATTTATTAATATTTTCCTTTCTTATGCCAAGCACTCTGATAGGAACTAGGGAAACAAAAATAAAAATTCAGCATCTTCCCTGAGAGAGCTTATGATTGTGAGGGAAATAGACAATAAGGACAAGTATGCATTCTAGAAAGTTCTCTATTGGTAGTAAGCATGAGGCACAGGGGAACCTAGAAAGGAAAGCACCAAAATGTACTTGTACCGGTCAAGGGGTCTCGGGGGGGTGGGGCTCATAGGAGAATCACACTTAAGGAATGGAGGCGTAGGACGGTACCAGAAAGACAAGGAGATTGAAAAACACCTCCAGATAGTTGGCAGCAGGTGCAAAGACCCAGAGGCAGGGGAATGTAGAGCCTTTCTGCCCTAGGAGTAGGTGCCCGGCTATGACCCTCAGTTATTGTGGCAGTCAGGCTCAGGCTGGATAAGGCTACTCGGGCTGGATAAGCATTGACCTGATGAGACCAAGATCAGGTAAGATCAGGTAGATCAGGCTTTGCATCTCTACCCACCCCCACGGTGAGCTTCAGTTTCTGATGACCACATTCCCATAACAGACACACGAGTAATCCTTGCCTGCCAGCTCACAGATGTGGGTTTAGTATGGGTCCTCACCAGATGCATGTGGGTAAAAGGGTGAGGGAGTGTGGATATTTTAGTGTATATCTATGAGCACAGCCGAAAAATAACTCTGAGATGGTCTACTTATGAGACTTATTACCATAATTTCTGTATACATATATGTGTATACACACTTATAAATACTTCTTGATATTTTAATGACCCCAAATAGATTGATTTTTAACTCTTATGATTATATATCATTTTATCTTGCATGTAGTTTTTTCAGCTCTGGTATGGAAGAGATGTGACATAAGTAATCGGTCTCAGCAGCATTGGCTTTCTTTTATGGCTCCAAATTATCTAACTTCACTTAGCTAATATCCGTGGCATGGAGGTTGAAGAAAGAAAACTTAGAACTCAGGTTTTTTAGAAGAATTTTACAATGGCTATAAATCATTTTGTCAAGAGGGAGTTTATAAAATATAACAACTTTAAAACTGAGCAAGCTTTCTGATGAACACAAAATATGCTGAATGTGTTTATTTGGGAACTGAGTCTTTCCATTACACCCTTACCATTTTTACCTCAGTCATTCAGGTGTGTGTGGAAGAAGAACACTTTGGAAGCTAGTATGTAGTCATCATTATTGTCACCTAAAGACTCGATTTTTACAAACAGGTATCCTAATTTCTCTAGATCATGTGAAAAGGTAAATTTTAAAATTTCATGCTGAATTGTATTATGTCTCTGATAGATATTCCTATAATGAGCGTGTACTTTATGTCTTTTTTTCCTTCAGCTCCACTCCCACTGGAACCAATTTGGTGTCTGTGGGAGTGATCATTTTAATGTGCTCTGTCAATCCACCACTTCCCCCAGTACCAGGAGGATCATAATGACATTGAAATGCTTCTCTTAAAATATATGCTGTAAACAAATCTAATCAAGAAATTATTTTCAAGTATTTTCTTTCCTTGTGAAATTTCCATTAGTGCTTTCTTCATCCTAACTCTATGTTCATTTAAAAAAGAAAGCACCAGAAGGGAATTTGGAATGAATGTCTGCATTTATGGAGTTTTAGACCTAGCTTATTAGGCCACAAATGGAGTAGACAGCAGCATGCTATTAACACATTGAAATACAAGTTCAAGCCGTTCAGCAAACTTTGCGTTGCTGGGAACCAAGCCAGCTTCACATTGCTGCCTGGCCATATTGGGCATTTGCAGAGCAAATGTCTATAATGGAGAGCCATGACAACATTCTTTTTAAATAGTTGCTTTGTCCAAAGTCAAAGACATTTTTTATATACATGCAGTATAGAAAGGAATGTTGGTAATAAATCGATCTGTTTATCCACACCTATAAATATAGATTGTTACATCTGTAAAACAAGAGACAGTGGCGTACTTAATGAGTACCATGTAAGTTTCCGTCTGCTTAGTCTAACATTTTTAGATACCTGACACATAGACCCTTACTGTTTACAAAACCTAAAAAAATTTATCCAAGTGCCTGGACTCCTTTGCTTTGGTAGTATATGAAAATCAATGCCTTTAACTGCTTTGTTGTCTATGAAGAAGAGAATGTGATTCTGTAAACTGTGATCACATCTTCAAAGACAAGCCAAAGTTCTCAAGAATATTCTTGGAAGTAAAGTTTGTCCCTTAGAGATAATATCATTACTTCTATAGTTATAATATGATTATTCCTACAGTTACTGTCAAATTTATATCTGAATCTAACAAATACTTGAAAATCAAGAAGCAAGTAACTTGACAAAGACATTATGAAATTGCTGCCTAAAATTCTTGGCTATTATTAAGTTTCTAAAAATGTTTAGGTTTTAGATAAATTGATATATTTATATCAGAACATTTTTAAGTCAGCAGAGGTGATTAAATTTCATGTATCATGTCAGTCTAAATTTTAAATGATTAAAAATTTTATTATGCTACAAATTCAGGGATTTCTTATTCTGAATTTTATTAGCAACTGAGATAATAAAACAACTTACAGAAAAGATACTTTTATGTTATTGTCATGTTAAAGAGGTCCTTTATTATTTTTATTTCTATTGCTTTCTAGATCTGACATTGAGATATTAGGTTCTTTCATCCCTTTTGCGCTAGTGCTGGATTGTTCCTTTCCATGTGTTTTCCAGCGCTTTAGCCAGGCTTCTAATCCTTCAGACTAGAGATTCCCAGGATGTTCACTGCTGGCAGTAGATTCAGCTCCAGGAAAAATGGCTTCTGCTGCCAGGAGTTAAATGATTCAAGGGTTGTGCTTCCATCACTGTTGTGTGGTTTCCTAACATTCTTCCCAGATTTTCCTGTGCTTATTTTCTTGGATATGTAAGTTTCAGACTACGTGAAATTGTGTTTGTATGTGCACACACTTGCTGTTTCATAAATTCTTTGGCCTGCAAAAATCTCCCTCGGAAATTCAATGCGTATTTAATGTATGTAAATAAACTAATCAGTGGCATTAAAGATAGCTCAGAAGTCTTACATTCAGGTTGTGTTTTAATGAGTGGCAATTTTAACATTACAAGAAGGGCTGTTGGTCACTGCCTTCCACGTAACCAGATCCAGTGGGCATTGCTCCTCTTGGTTCTCTTTGACACTGTTAACCACTCTTTCCTCAAAACAATTTCTTCTTGGTTTCCTTATTTTCTCAATGGGTTTTTGGTTTGTTTTGTTTTGATTTTGATTTTTTTCGCCCCCCCCCTTTAAAATTCTATGAAAGTTTATCTTCCTCTATTTAAATTTAAAGTGATCCTATGATACTATTAAATGTTGGCATTTCTCGAGGTCACCGTGTATCTTAGTTCAGGCTGCTGTAACAAAATACTGTGAACTGGGTAGCTTATAAACAAAACACATTTGCTTCCCACAGTTTTGAGGTCTGGGAAGTTCAAAATCAAGGCGCCAGCAGATTTGGTGTCTAGTGAGGGCCTGCTTCCTGGTTCACAGATGTCAGTTCTTTTTCTCCGTGTCCTCACATGGTAGAGGAAAGAATCAAGCTCTCAGAACTTTCCCAAAGACACTAACTCCATACTCAAGGGTTCTACTCTTGTCTAATCCTAATCACCTCCCAAAGAGCCCACTTCCTGAGGCCATCACTTTGGGGGTTAGGATTTCAACACATGAATTTGGGGGAGATACAAACATCCACACCAGAGCAACTTTCTTCTCTTTTCTTTCTCTCCCCTTTTTGTAGATGGTCTCCACCACCCCTACCTATATACTGACCCTCAAACATGTATCTGTCTGTCCCTGTCCTCTGGCCTCAAATCTGTAGGTCCAGTCAGATACTTAATATCATCTTTTGATTTTTCAGTCATGTCCAACTCAGCATGTCCAAAGTAGAAGTCTTGCTTTTCCCCAGCCAGCCCTGATCCTCCTTCTCTGCTCCTGCCTCAGTGAGTGACACTACCTTTTATGCAAACCAGAAACCTGGAAGGCATTTTTGATGCTCCCTTTCTCTCACCTGCCATACCCAGTTCTTTACAAAGTCTTGTCAGTAACTACCTTTTAATTCCACCCATTCTCCTTTACCATCCATCACCTTAGTCCCTCTTGTCCTGCATTAGCATTCTAACATGTCTGATGGCAACTCCTGCTTCATGGGTCTGCAGCCAGACTGATTGTTTCTGAAATGCCCATCTCATCCTGTAACTCTCTGTGCAATATACTGCAGATGCGTCCATTGTTCTAGGATAAAGACAGCATTTCTCAGTGGTTCCACCTTCCTCTCTTCTCCCCAAAGGTCAGCTCCTCTGAGGCACCGTTCTTTATTTCTGCATAGAAGACTTTCCTTCCAGCTCGGGCCTTTGGTCTGTGCTATTCCTTCTGCTTGTAATTTTCCTGCTTTTCTTTTGTCGTCCTTTAAATCTTGGCCAAGTCAGCTTGGCACCTGTGGCTCAAGCGGCTAAGGCGCCAGCCACATACACCTAAGGTGGCGGGTTCAAATCCAGCCCAGGCCCGCCAAACAACAATAATGGCTGCAACCAAAAAATGGCTGGGCATTGTGGCGGGCGCCTGTGGTCCCAGCTACTTGGGAGGCTGAGGCAGGAGACTTGCTTGAGCCCAGGAGTTGGAGGTTGCTGTGAGCTATAATGCCACGGCACTCTACTCAGGGGGACAGCTTGAGGCTCTGTCTCAAAAAAAAAAAAAGAAAAAGAATATTAACAATGGTTCCATATACATCCTCTGATACCAAGCCCAGATGCATATCCTTTTAAAAATCTGTTTATTTTGGGTAGTTCAAATCAGGATCCATACTTGATCCTCATACCACATTTGACTAATCATATGTCTTAGTTTTTTTTCAATCTAAGAGGGTTGGGTTTTTAAAAAGAAAGATTTGTTAGAACACAGCCAAGGTTCTTCATTCTGGGTATTGTTTCCCTCATAGCAATTGCAGAGTTAAGTGGTTGTAAGTGAGTGTATGAACTGTAAATATTTACTGTCTGTCTCTTTAAGAAAAAAGTTGCTGTTCTGTAATCTAGAGCAGTACCCTTTGCTTTACTTTTTTTTTAACTCTTTTTTTCCCATTCAAATTTCCTTTATTATTTCCTATAGCATAACTGTGTACTTTTTTTTAACTCTTTATCTCACATATTTGACTGTCAATCAAGAGGTCACTTGTCTTAAAGAATATCCCACATTCTAGATCATTGCATCCGTACTACACCAGATTATAAAATACTTATTTTTAAAATAAAATCTATATATTGATTTTCTTATCAGTTATCTTACTGTGCAATCAAAATTAGAGTTCTTTGGTTTGAAAACAACACTTAGAGCCTCCTGATAACTTTTAAGACTTATTTAGCTTTGCAGGTGGTATTTTCATGCAAATAAGGGTGGGTTTTATATTTTGTAGAGGTTTTTGGTCCTATTTTAATGCTCTGTGTATGGCAGTATGTATATAGTATATTAAGTTTCTTCAGAATCTCTCCTTAAAAACTTTGAAGTTAATACTTTGTGCAACTGTGTTTTGAATAAAGCCATGACAATGTTTAAAAAAAAAAAATAATATCCCACATTCTGGATTTATAGTTTGCGTCTTCTCATGTCCTTTAATTTGTACTCTTTGATTTCCCTTATAATCTGAAAATTAACTTTAGAGCATAGATCATTTAGATTTGAGTGTTTTGTTTGTTTGTTTGTTTGTTTGTTTTTGGCAAAAATAGTAAGTGTTCCGGCTCGGCACCTGTGGCTCAAGTGGCTAAGGCGCCAGCCATGTACACCCAAGGTGGCAGGTTCGAGTCCAGCCCGGGCCCGCCAAACAACAATGACAGCTGCAACCAAAAAATAGCTGGGCATTGTGGTGGGCGCCTGTGGTTTCAGCTACTTGGGAGGCGGAGGCAAGAGACTTGCTTGAGCCCAGTAGTTGGAGGTTGCTGTGAGCTGAGATACCACAGCGCTCTACCCAGGGGGACAGCTTGAGGCTCCTGTCTCAAAAAAAAAAAAAAATAGTAAGTGTTCCAGTGTGATATATGTCCTGTTACATTGTGTCAAGAGATATCTAGTCATCCTGGAGATGCCTACTAAGATTGATCAGTGGGTTCAGACAGTGGTAGCCGAATTCATTCATTCCAGATTTTACCATTGTCCTTTCATGTAGTGATATCCTCCGTTAATGATCTTTGAATTAGTTATAACAAGCTACCAAATAACAATTTGCTAATTCCAATATTATGTGAATATTTGTTAATACAATTATTCTGTAAAAAGTAAAGAATTTTCCCTGATCAACTGTGGTTAGTTGGAAATACTAATGCTTAATTTTGTCCTTTTAATATTTAATTTTCAGATGTAGAGATTGATGCCTCTGTTCTGTATATCAGTGACCAATTTATTTTTAGTTGGGTTTTGTTTTTTTAATTTTATTATGAACATCTGGGTTTATATATATGCGTTTCAATCACAGAGTGGTTATTCTTTTTGATTTTTGATTATTTCCTCTTTAGCCATTGGGAGGCCCCTATGTTGTCTCTTAAATCCTTTTGACAAGACCCTGCTCATCTCTGATGGTCTCCTTGCTTCCTTGCTTTTGGCTCAACAGAACATTTCGGGCTCATTTGTGCATTTTCTATCTCAGACCTAGACACATCTATTCTTCCAGGAAACTCTGTTTTCTTTCAGTGGACACGATATTGAGAAACTACAGTTTGGTTGGTAGGTGATGGGGTAGGTGTTCATTGTTAAGTCTGTAATTCCTTTTAGGTCTCCTCAATTTACAAAGCTAGGAAAATATAAATTCTGGGAAAAGAAAAATATCATTCATACTTTTAGTTCTGATTCAAATTTAAGATTATTTAATAACAATTTTGATTTTATTTCTTGAACAGCATTAGTGTAACATTTTTTATTCTACTGTGTATATGTGAAAATTGTTTTTCACAATATTAATATTATTACCAAGTCAATGAGTGAAGTTTAGGATATTTTTGTGTGTCTCTATCTTTAGCATATATCCCACTGAGTATGGGTGGTCACTTTTACATTTTCAAGTTATTTAAAATAATTCTTTGTGTAATATATGACCACCTGATAGACAGCGAAATTCTTTTGTTTTTATTTTCAGTTTGAGGGAATTTTTTCTTTAGAGTTTAACTTTAGTTTTTGAGTATGTATAATGTTAAGCTACATTATTATTAATAGAATATGATCTTCTCTGCAGTATACCCCACACATGGCACAAATAGAAGGATGTATTGGGTTCTTTTTGCCATGTTTTAAGAATGCTCAGTGTTGTACCAAGGGTGGAATGATGTGAGTGGTTTACCCTGGATCTGGACAGGCAGTGGGGTATGGATTGTCTATGTCTGTAAAGAATTTCACAGTTTATAATGAAACCAGCTAAAAGTTCATCTGTTGTTTTTTTTTAATTATCACCCTGCACCAGCAATTATAAATACTATCAGTGAAAAAAATTACTCTTCCCTGCCCTTGATATGTGCTGAGAAACTTAGGAATCAGTGTGAGTATCCAAAGGCGGGTAACAAGATTGATGAAGATTCTGGGAACCACAGCCCAGGAGAGATGGAAGAACAGATGTTTAACGTCAGAGAAGAAAATATGAAAAGATTCACACTTTCTTCATATATTTAAAGTCTGCTATGTGGCATTGTGTATCTAATTCTAAGTTTCATTATTGGGTAGAAGCTAGGACAACAGGATTGAGCTTATTAGAAGGAAAAAATTCCTTTTTGTTGTATTTACTTATCTGTGGAATGGGCTATTTGTCAAATTAAAGAGTTCCTTTTTGCTTAAATATTTATAGTAAGAGCAGTGGGAACATCTCACAGGGGTAGTTAGAAAGACATTCTTCTGTGGGTGGGTGATGGGACGAGATGACCTCCTGCACCCTCGCAGTCCTGCGGCTCTGAGATCACAGTGCCCATTTTCAGGAATCCTCATTATCTAGTTCCATCCACTCAAGTAAATCATCATCTTCTTTACATCTAAGCCCCTTTACAAGTTTATTAATATCTCTTTCAGTGGGTATGGGAAATGTTTTTATTTTTTAAGCAGTAAGGAATATAAATTAGTTCATAATGTTAGTAAATACTCAAGAAGTTGAGCTTGTAGTTTTGGGCATTCATTTCTCAGGTCAAATGTCACAGCACTGGTAGAGCCTTTCCTGGCACCCAAATTAAACATTAGCCCCTTCAGCTGCTCTTCTGCTACCTTTTATAATATTTTCTTTATTTCATTAAAATTATCTCATTTGGGTTTTTTTTTACTCATTTGTTCTTAATTTTCCTCTATTTAAATATATATTCTATAAGATCAGAACCTGTGTGTATCTTTTTTGTACCATTGAATCCCAAGTGTTTAAAGTGATTACCAGTCTTTGGATAAGTTTTACTCAGAAAACTTATGCAGAATGAGTGAGGAAAAGAATAGTAATTGAATTCCTAGGTGCACATTGCCAAAATCATTTCTAGAATCTACTTTTATCTCTTTGCCTTTGTCCCATATTTCACTTTTGTGTCTGGACTGAAAGTAACTTGATAATTTAGGAAAACTAAATAAAATATATAGAGACACAAATCTTATTTCTAGATCATGGGAGGTTTTTATTGTTGTTTTGCCTTTTTGAAAAAAGTAAAGATGATGAGACTACTAGAATATGTTATTTTCATAATTCACATTTTGATGATTTATCAGTTCCTTTACTGCTGTCCCAAAACATTGAACAATTTATATTCGATAAAATATACATGGTCCATATTCCTATGTTCTAACCATCTCTGTTGTCTTTAAAATGTGATAGCCAAAAATCAGAATTTCATTCTTGTAATATTTTTAATCACTAGTGAGAGCAAATTGTTTTCCAAATGTTTATATACTTTATGAGTTTCCAGTTTGTGCATTTTGTTCATTTGTCAGGTGTATTTTATTTTCTTTTTTGAGAGAGCCTCAAGCTGTCCCCCTGGGTAGAGTGAGGTGGCATCACAGTTCACGGCAACCTCCAACTCCTGGGCTCAAGTGATTCTCCTGCCTCTGCCTCCCAAGTAGCTGGGACTCCAGGTGCCTGCCACAACGCCCAGCAGTTTTTTGGATGCAGCTGTCATTGTTGTTTGGCAGGCCTGGGCTGGATTCAAGCCCGCCAGCTCAGGTGTATGTGGCTGGTGCCTTAGCCGCTTGAGGTGTATTTTTCAACTTTCACTTTATGCCGTCAGTGAGCTCTTTGTAGACACAATGAGAAATTGGCTGTCTCTCTTATGTTATAAATATGTGTTATCTTTTAATTTTACAGATGATTTTTTGAGTTATTAAATGTTTATATAGTTATCTTGACCAACCTTCTTTTCCTTAATGGTCACTTCTCCCACTTCCCTCTTTTATTCTTCTGTTTCTTTTGTGGATTCATTGTATTTTTTACATTCAACTCTAATTCATTTGGAATTTAGTTTGATTTTCTGTGTAAGATAAATGTCCACGTGTCACTTAATGATGGGGATATGTTCTGAGAAAAGTGTCCTTAGGTGGTTTTGCTGTGGTTCAAACAGCACAGAAAGTGCTTACACAAAACTGGATGGCGTAGCTTCCTGTACACCTAGACTGTGGTGTAGCCTGTTCTCCTAGGCTGCAAACCTGTACAGCTTGTTACTGTACTGAAGTACTGTACTGAAGACTATAGGCATTTGTGTCACAATGATGAACATATTTATTTGTTTGTTTTGTTTTCTTTTTTGCAGTTTTTGGCCAGGGTTGGGCTTGAACCCACCTACTCCTTTGAGCCACAGGCACCACCCTGGTGAACATATTTAAACGTAGAAAAAGTACAGTAAAAATAGAGTATAATGCACCTGTCTAGGGCACTTAACATAAATGGAGCTTGCAGGACTGGGAGTTGCTCTGGGGGAGGTAGTGAGCGAGCTCTGAGTGAACGTAAAAAGTCTTGGACATTACCGTACTGTAACACAGACCATAAACATTGGGCACTTAGGCTACACTCAATTTATACAAATTTTTTCTTTCATTAATAAATGTACTTTAGCTTACTATAACTTTAATACAGTTAAAATTTTGCTAAAGTTAAAATTTAATTTGTGAAGTTTACATTATAAACTTTTAAGTTTTTTAAAACTTTAGAGTCTTTTGTAGAATACTTAGCTTAAAACTTAAGCTATATAGCAGCAAAAAAAAATATTTTCCTTATATATGTATAAGTCTTTTTCTACTTTCGAAGTTTTTTTGTTTTGGTTTTTTACTTTCTAAACCTTTTTTGTTGAAAACTAAGACACAAACCCACACAGTAGCGGAGGCCTACCCAGGGTCGCTGTCAATATCACTGTCTTCCACTTCCGTATCTGTGCTGCTGGAAGGTCTTCAGTGGCATTGACATGCATTCAACTGTCACCTCCCGTGACTACAGTGCCTTCTTCTGGAATCCTTCATGTAGGACTTGTTTGAGGCTGTTTTACAGTTAACTTTCTTTTTTTAATTAGTAGAAGGATTATACTCTAAAATAATGTATTTACTATACTATAATTATACACAAACCAGTAACACAGTCCTTTATTATCATTACCAAGAATTACATTGTGTTCATAATTGTACATGTTACTAGCAGAGCAATAGGTTTGTTTATACCAATATCCCCACAGGTATGTGAGTAATGCGTTGTGTATAATGTACAATGGCTGCAGTGTCACAAGGCAATAGGAATTTTTCAGCTCTATTATAATCTCACGGGACTACTGTCACATATTTGGTACATCACATGTCATGTGATACAAGTAATTGTTTTTTTTTTCAGAGATGCATAGGAAAAGTCCCTCTCCCTTTGAAAATATAAATGTGAGTTTTATTATATGCAGGATTCTGTTTGGGATCTTCTACAATAGTGATTTATCTGTACCATTCTTTTTAATGATTACACATATGATCCAGTATATATATTTGAATAACATAAGGTTAAATCCTTCCTTATTACTCTTCTCTTTCAAAATCTTCTTGCTTCAATTTACCTATTTCTTTTTCTATACAGGAATTCAATACTTGCATTTCATGCCTGGGGATTATACAAATGGGCTTTAGTGGCTTTGTGAAGATCTTGAAATTTTGCATAAAATCTGTGTGTGTCTATCTTGGTACATTTTTCTGTAAGGGGATCCATATCTTTCATTGGCTTTTAAAGCAGATACCTAAAAATATTTAGGCACTACTATTAGAATCGTATTATCAAAATCAAGTATTACTATTGAGATTTTGAATCTGTGAAGGATAATGGTGTTCTTCATAATATTTTGTTTTTCTTTCCAGAAACATGCTGTTGTCTTTGCCTATTGAAGATTTATGCCCCATAGTAAATTTTTGTAATTTTATTTATGGTAGCTTTTTTGTAATTTAATTTCATGGTAGCTTTTTTTTTTTTTTTTTTTTTTTTAGCTTATGAGCAACAGAAATTTATTTCTCACAGTTTTGGAGTCTGGGAAGTTCACGATTAAGATATTAGCAGAGATGGTGTTTAGCAAGGACTTGTTTCCAAATTGTAGATGGAGCCTTCTTCCTATGGCTTCACGTGGTTGAAGAGATGAATGAGTTCCTTTTGGCCTATTTTACAATAAATGCCACTAATCCCATTGATGAAGGTTTCATCCTTGTGACCCAATTACCCTCCAAAAGGTCCTCTCCTAATAAAATCACCTTGGGGGTTAAGATTTTAACAATTCTGGGGCAACACCATAGCAGACAAGAAGACTAGTATTATCAAGATGTCAGTTTTTCCTAACTTGATCTTAAATTCAATGCAATCCCAATCAAAATCCCAGGAAGTCATTTATTTATTTTATTATTTTATTTTTTATTTTTTTGTAGTTTTTGGCCAGGGCTAGGTTTGAACCTGCCACCTCTGGTATATGAGGCAGTGCCCTACTCCTTTGAGCCACAGGTGCTGCCCTCAGCAAGTTATTTTATGTATATCAACAAATGTATTCTAAAATTTATATAGAGAGAATCTATTAATGGATCTGCTAATAAGCTTTCTCTAGGAAAGGAAGGAAGGGAGGGAAGGAAAGAAGGGAGTGAGGAGAGAAGAGAAGGAAGGAAAATGGGGATTAGAAAAGGATATACAAAATATTCTGAGTAGCCTAGATGAAGTTTAACCTGGCTCTGGTAATCTCATGTTCTTTGAAAGTTCTTTAAGCGTATAATTAATTAAGAAAATAAATTAGTAAAAAGTTACTATAAAGATGTGTTGTAATTTTATTTTCAAAATACTGTAAAATGTATTATTTAAAACTTGACTTCGGGGTCTTTTTTAAGCATTACTGTTTTGCCTGTGGTTTTTGCCATCTTTTCAGAGACTTAAATGTTGTTCTAGGACGGAACATTTTTATACTTCATTTTGGTGAAGTATAACCATATCAAGTAGCATTTCAGACTATATGTTGCATAATCTTGGACATTTTCATATAAGAAAGCTCCAAGGAAGTTTTGTTTTGTTTTGTTTTGTTTTTTCTGAAAGTGCAACTCTTAAGTAACAGTGGCTGTTTTTTATGGGATAGTTCCAGACCACATTTGCTTGCTTCCCACGCTCTATTTTTTCTGATGTCCCAAGCTTTAAGTGTAGGGGTCAGAATGACATTTTAGCACTCTAGATTTGAATCCCTTAATCTTAAAATGGGTATTTTATAGTTTATCAAAAAGTCTACTTCAATTTTAAGTTTTTTTTGAAAAATCATTTTTTTATGTTTTAATTTAATTTAGAAACTTGTTAGCTTGAATTACAGATTTACCAAAAATTGCAATAATTGTGCAAATAATTTTTATTTACCTTTCATTCACATTCCATACATTTTCGAATTTGACTGTTTTTTATCATTGTATATGTATCTCTTTTATTTGAAATGTTTGAGAATAAGTTCATAGACATGATATGTATCTTTACTATTATGTACTTCAGTATGTATTTCTTTAAAATGAAGACGTTTATCAAAGTCATGAAATTAATGACAAAAATACTGACTGTCTCATCCGTAGGCGTTTAAACTTTGTCGTTTTCCCTTATAGTCAGAGATCAGATACCAGAATCATGTTACACTTAATTGTCCCCTTCTGTCATCTTCAGTCTGGAACAGTTTCTTGGTCTGTCTTTGTCTTTCATGGCCATCAAAAGTTTAAGAGTACAAATCATGTTTTTATAAGAGAATGCCCCTCAATGTTGGCTCGTCTAATTTTTCAGGATTGTATTTTGGCTAGCTGTGATGCTATCAGGAGACATAATGTTTACTTGTTCCATTACTGATGACCATATTAACTGTGATCACTTCTTTAAAGTAAGGGTGATTCACATTGTTAAAGAACACAGTGTTAATGGTCTCTTAAGTCTTTGTTTTCCCTGGGTGAATTGAGTTCTAGAGTCTTTTCCAAGACTCGGTAGAAATATCTGTTTAACAAGATTTTTAAACTTTACCCCCGTTTGGATTGGCTTCTTAAGACTTACCTTCAGTGGGACTGTGTTATTGTCTCCTATCTGTCTTCCCAGCTCAGTTGTACACACTCCTTACAGGCAGATGTCACGTGTCCTTTGTCCCTCAGCCTATCTTCAGTGCCTTGCACAGATCCTACACACAGCAGGTAGTAGATAGTACTTGGTTATTTGGTCGTGTGGTTAGATAGTGGTTTGAATGGACAAATTTTCATTTGTGAAAATTTGCCTATTTCAGTTCTCCTCATATATTAGTTTTAAGTTCAACATACCTTAAAAATCCCCTGTCACCCCCTTGGTAATTGATATATTTTGGGTGTAGTTCTCTAAAACAAGGTTTTCAAAGACTTACAGGCTTGGCTATCGCTTCACATGGTTACCATTTTGCTGATTTGCCTGGTCATGTGGATTACACATGTTCTTCTTTCAAACTTGTTATTTATAAAGGGCCTGAAAAGTGGCATCAGCAGAATTGCTCAGACTATAATAATAATTCTTGTCATACCTCTTATTATTTTTCTTTTGTGTGATATCACTTCAGAATTTTAGAGTAGAGTCTTTATTTTCATGTTGCTGTTTGTGGCATGGAGGCTTAGAGAGATCATATACCCACTATTACGAAGCTACCAATGTGTGAACTGGATCTGGATCTCTAAGTTTTCTGACTCCTAATTCAATATTCCCTCTACCATAGGGTCTTCCATATCATCGGATTCTATGATACTGTGGAGAAAAAGTATCCTGCATCACTTTGTTTTACCAAGGCAGACTTTATGTGGTTCTCTAAAGATAACCTCATATTTTGTGACCCTTCTCCCTCTGAATATCTCTTTCTTTCCTTTTAAAGCCTTATTTGTTTTTTCTTTTTAGGAGACAGAGTCTCACTCTGTTGCCCAGGCTAGAGTGCCATGGCATCAACCTAGCTCATAGAAACCCCAGACTCTTTGTGCTCAGGTGATCCTCTTGTCTCATCCTGCCAAGTAGCTGGGACTACAGGCACCTACAACAATGCCAGGCTAATTTTTTCTGTTTTAGTAGAGCTCAGGTCTTACTCTTGCTCAGGCTGGTCTGGAATTCCTGAGCTCAGAATCCTCCTGCTTCAGTCTCCCAGAGTGCTAGGATTATAGGCTTGAGCTCCCACTCTTGGCCAAATAGCCTAAGAATGTGGGAAGGGGGGAGGGAGAAGGGAGGGGGAAAGGGTGGAGGGAGGGGGTTTGGAGGGAACACTTCTGAGGTTTATCTTATAGGGGTACAGGTGAATCTTTCTAAGAGTAGAATGTGAACAATTTAAAGCAATAACTGAGAAAATGACATGAAGGCTGGGTTGACCAGTTTGATGGAAGTATTTCAGAATGCATGTGAAAACCCCACACTGTACCCCAGAAGTG
>CAUYTI010075541.1:0-27251 GCA_963575145.1 Galago senegalensis | reverse complement strand
ACTTTTGAGGTTTGTCTTATAGGGGTACAGGTGAATCTTTCTAAGAGTAGAATGTGAACATTTTAAAGCAATAACTGAGAAAATGACATGAAGGCTGTGTTGACCAGTTTGATGGAAGTATTTCAGAATGCATGTGAAATCCCCACACTGTACCCCAGAAGAGTATCAATGTACATAGTTAACATTCAATAAAAAAAAAAATATGTACTTAAGGTTAAAATGTACTTAAAATTAATTAAAAACTAAGTTCAGAGGTAATGTGAGAGATTTTTTATCACTGTGATAGCCAAGAATACATAAAATTTGAGAATGGTAGAGAAAGCATATTGTTAGAAGTATTAAGAGGGGGAAGATGAAAAGATGCTTCTCTGCTTTAAGGACCAAGACCTTGATGACAGTACATTGACTGCTGATTTAACAAACTGTTGGATGACTGTATACATTTTTACATTTTCTCAGGTTTATGAGAAAAATAACTATTATCTTCCTATTTTTTCTAATAAAGTTAGTTAAGCCTTGAAGAAATCTTATCATTTGCTCAAGATAAAGGTTTGGACTCATTAAATCTCAATTCAAGGCTTGGACTCTCAGTATTACTGTGAGCACTGGTAAATGTCATTACCACTATACCAAGAAGTCTGGATGGTTTTGTTAATTCACACAAAAATAAACTATAACAAGTTTAAAAAATAGAAAATAAAACTATAAATAAGATTATAAAATTCTATACCGGTGTTCATAATTAGTCTTTTGGTGTATTCAAAACAAGCAGAAAAGGCTTGGTGACTGTAGCACTATGGTTACAGTGCCGGCCACATGCACCGAGACTGGAGGGTTTGAACCCTCAGCTCACACCAGCTGAACAACAACTACAACAAAAAAAAATAGCCAGGTGTCATGGCAGGCACCTTTAGCTCCTTGGGAAGCCGAGGCAAGAGAATTGCTTAAATCCAAGAGATTGAGATTGCTGTGAGCTGTGATGCCATGGCATTCTACCAAGGGCAACATAGTGAGATTCTGTATCAAAAAAAAAAAAAAAGCAGAAAAAATCCAGTTCTTAGCAGGCCATCTTTCAGGGAAAGGAGCACAATCAAATCAGATGAACCATATGTCTTAATAGTGATATGGTCTGCTGTTCTTTTATAGATCTAATTCACATTGTATGTCTGTGTGTGTGTGTATGTTTCCATAATGAAAATATGATTACAAATTGGACAAATTCTGTTAGAGTCAATGACTCAACCAATTTCATTTTCTTCTTCAAGATTGCATTATAAAGAAAAATTACATTAACCCCTACATAAGTATACTTTATAAGTTTTTATAATGAAAAGCAGTGTTTTGGCAAAGAGTTATGAAAAAGATTCTGTGTAGCAAATGGTAAAAAGAGAAGATACAAGCTTACTGTCATTGCTTAGCAACAATCTAGGCTGAATACCCAAGAAATAATTGGTAACTATTAGAGAGAAGTAAAATTGAGAGAGGATGAAATATACCATTGTCGAAACTTCTAAAGGAAATAATGCTTTGTTTCTGAGCTTAGATATCACTTCTGGTTATAATAGAACGGTATTTCTTGATCTGTTCCTATTCTTAGCCCTGACTGTAAAGATACTGATGGGAAGGAAATTGTTGTCAAAACTATAAGGAGGTCTAGGTCCAGTTGCTCACAGCATAACGATCCAATTACTGAGACAACAAAAGGAAGAAAGGAATTTTTAATACTGACAGAACAGGAGAAGCAGCCTCAAATCCATCTTCTCTACTAATAGAGATCATGGGCTTTTTAAGGAGGGAGGTCTCCTGCCTTGGAGTGGAAGGGGGATGATGAGTCATGGCCTCAGGAAGTCTGTCTTGGGGCCTTAAGAATCTCAACTGTTTTGGGTCATTTCAGGGGGGTATTAGAGGGGCTGTTTATATCCATAATTCCAGTACTTTGGGAGGCAGAGGTGGGAGGATCATTTCAAGCCAGGTGTTTTGAGTCCACCATTTATGGGAAACAACTCAAAGGGTCAAAGTAGTTAAGGGAGAGGATTATAAAAAACATACAGGGATTCATGAAACTGATTATGAAAATTAAAATATTTCACTGTAAAATATACTTCTTCAACATGTTTTGAGATAGCTGTTTAAAGGGCCTGCAAACAGAAGTAGCCCTGCAAAGCTGTATTGTCAGGGACATTTGCATCTAGAGAATCTGCATCAATGCAGCCAGGCTTTCTCTGAGCCATCCCTTGTCCTGATCTAGTAAAGATTAAATGAGAGAGCCTGCCACTTTTAAAGGTCTGAAAGAAACATATACCATTTATTCTCTCTGGTGGTTGCTATCCTTTGATGTTTTATCTACTTAACAAGACCACTTTGCTTAGGCTTCTTCAGCTCCCCTTCACATAACCTCTTGCCACTTTTATGCTCCACATCCCTATTCTTTCTATAACCTCAAGATAGTATATAAGTTTCTGTACCCCAATGAGGGATTGGAGTAATGACTGTGTAATTCTTCCACATGCACACTGATATATTTGTGTGTCATTTATCCTATTAACCCGCTTTTTTGTCAATTTTTTTTAGTCAAATCTTCAGATGGTGAAGGGGAACTTTCCCGTCAGCCCTTACAGATGTTTCTATAAGCCTATTCAATTCATTTTTGGACAGCTAAGAAGAAGCTATGTTTATTCTGGAACTATTATCATCTTCCATAATTACTGAGAGTAATAATCAAATCAACATCTTAAACATACTCAGAAACATCAGGGCTCGGCGCCTGTGGCTAAAGTGGCTAAGGCGCCAGCCACATATACTTAAGGTGGCAGGTTCGAATCCAGCCTGCCTGCCAAACAACAATGACGGCTGCAACCAAAAAATAGCCGGGTGTTGTGGTGGGCGCCTGTGGTCCCAGCTACTTGGGAGGCTGAGGTAGGAGACTCCCTTGAGCCCAGGAGTTGGAGGTTGCTGTGAGCTGAGATGTCACAGCACTCTACCCAGGGTGACAGCTTGAGGCTCTGTCTCAAAAAAAAAAAAAAAAAAAGAAACATCAGAAAAATATGCATCAATGTAATGAATAGAAAAAATAATTTGATGATTTCATAGTCCCTGAAAGTTTATAAAATACTTTCCTAAACTTCATATCTTTTAATTGTAACAATAACTAGGGCTATGATACTTAGAAGATATATGAAAAAACAGTACATATTCTATGTTATGAAACTACCTGAAGAGTATTCCCAGAAATATTTAAAGTAATCTTCCTGTTTTAAATCTGAGATCTTGTGGGACAATTTACATACATCTAAACTCATCAATTGTATGCATACAAGTCAATGAGATTTGGCAAACCAGCAATAAAAGGGAATTTCCTTAAGTAAATCAACAAAAAAATCTTAATTATGTAAATCAATAAAAACTTACAGTTAGCATAATACTGAAAAGTAAAAGACTGAAAAATTTCTCACACATTTGGGAACAAGTCAAGGTTATTGTTTCTCATCACTTATAGTTAGTATTGAAATGGAGGTCCCAGCTAATTTAATAAGGCATGAAAAGGAAATAAAATGTATATAATTTTTTAAATGACTATAATTATCTTTTAGCAGAGACGGCATCATCATATGTGTAGGAAATCTATGGAATATGCAAAAAAGCACACAATACTAATAAATGGATTTATCAACTTTGTAGAATACAGACTTGTACACAAAAAATCAACTGGCAGAATGATGTCAGTGAGATGGAGGAATACTACTTTGTACCACTCGTACCCCTACAGAAACATAAATTTCAACAACTATCCACACATGAAAATACCTTCACAAGAGCTAAGAGGGGACTTCCAGTTCCTAAATGGCAGTGTAGACATAAGCTGGCTTCCCTTTCACCCACAGAAAACCAAAACCAAATATACAGTATTGATATTTTTACCACCAACACCCCAGAACTCAAATATGAGCGTGACACAGATCGTGGGGCCACAAATAAGTGAAAAACTTCAGGTAGACAGTAAGAAAATCAGACTTCCCCATACATGATGACCCCCACTTTGGCCCAGTACCAAATGTGCAGAAAATTTCTGTCCAACTCATAATTTCTACGTTGAAAAATAAATGATATTAAAGTGGTAAACCAGTTTCCTCACCATCTTGGGCTCCCTGGCAAGAGATTTGTCCCTTACCTTAATGATGTGACTACCTACAGAAATAAATATCCCACAGAACAAGCAGAGTCTAAGAGGGAAAGAAGTACTACCATAATCCCTGGAAACTCTGCCCTGTAACTCAGCCAAAGGAGAAGTCAAATCAGAGTGGCTGTTCAGCAACACCATGTTGTAGGAGATACATTCCACTGGGCCCCTGGGCATGAACTTCTAGCCCAGACTTCCCCTGAATAATCCTTTGGGGAACCTTCCCCATTCCAGACAGACAGTGCTTTGATCATTTACTAAAGCTGAGGTGAACCTGTGCTTAAGGTGCCACCTATGCCAAAGAAGACTCAGTGGCCTAGTGGGAAAAAATCGCTAAGCAAATATATCTGATAAATACAAATAAAAAAAAAGACAGAAAAAGTAGGAATAAATAATCCTTCAATGCAAAGAAACAGATGTATACTGACAAGAAACAAGAACAAGGAGGGAACCACAACCTCCTCAAAAAGTTGAAGCAAAACTCCAATGACTAATCTTAAGACAGTGATTTCTGAATTCATTGACTAAGAATTCAAATTAGCAGTTTTTAAAGAATTCTGTTATCTCCAAGATAACACAGACAAGTAATTTAAAAAATTTATCAGAGAAACTTTAAAAAGATTGAAAAACCTTTTAAAACAGCTAACAAAAATTTGAGAAACTGGAACTGAGAAACATATTTGCGAAAGTAAAGAACTCATTAGAGGTTCTCAGTGCAGAATGAACCAAGCAGAGGAAAGCATCAGTGAGCTCAAAGAAAACCTATTTGAAAACATACAATCAAAGGAGTAAAAAGAACGCAAAGAATCAAAAGAAATGACTGCATATAAGAGACAGAAAATTACCTCAAAGGACCAATGTCGGGGACCAGCCTCGACACTCAGTGGGTTTACTTCCTACTTGCCTGGTGGTGTGAGGAGACTGAGAAAAATATTAGTAGGAGTTATAGAATATTAATATAGACAAATAATAAACACAGACAAGGAGATAGTTTTAAGAGCAGTGGGGCTTGGGAGGCGGTACACACTTGTGAGGCTTCCAGTATGCCACCCTGAGTATCAGGCTAGCTCTGTATTTCATACATCAGTATTAGAGTCCTAAATCTTATGAAATCAAGGCAAACAATTCCTCAAGGTTCTTGCTGTGCTTACATTCCTACTAACTAGACTAATTGCACAGCTGATTACGTTAATTGCATGGATTTACTTGTTACTTTTTACTGCTTCAAAGCATTATGGTCTTAGTACTTAAACAAAGTCTTCCTAAGGAAGCCAATCAGAGGCTGACTCAAAGACCAAACCCTAGCTGACCCACAGTCACACACCACAGATGTGATATTTTAACACTCTGTGTCCAAACAGACTCCTGTGGCCCAATCAAGGTGACAGAAGAAAAGGGATCCTGCTTCTCCTTATCTGGTCCAGAGCAAGTCTTCCTGAGTTGGACAAAGTTTAAAGAATTCACATTCTTAACTCCCCAAAACCACTCCCTCAGAACACACAGCCTTGTCCTGGCAGAAAGCAGCCTCAAGGCCGCCAGCCAGCTGCTGCACCGCAGCTGTGAGGGAGTAGGGTATAACATACGCCAGACTGCAGAAATAGTAAAGTGACAGGATCTCACACTTTGTGCTCAGAGCCAAGAAAATGGGTTCAAATCAAATCCCCGTAACTGTCTCCCTTTGTCTAGACTTTGTTTCCTATTCTTAATATTTCTAATCTACTACCAATTAATAATTGAGTATGAGTTTCAAACTTATGAAATCATTATTACTAGCAGTGCAAGCACATTAAGACATCACTCCTCCTTTAAATTTTACCACATGCACCCTTCAGACCAATCTAAGAATTATTGGTATTAAAGAGGGAAGAGAACAAAACCAAGGAGTAAACAGCTTATTCAAAGAAATTACAAAAAAAACTTTCCAAAACCTGAGAAATACATACATATACCCAAGTATAGGAAAATCTGAAAACACCAAATTCTATTCAAATATGACTACCCCAAAGCATTCAATGGTGAAAAACAGAGGATCTTAAAAGCAGAGAGAAAAGAAGCAAATCACATATAAAGGATCTCTAATTTTTCCAGCAATAAATTTCTAAATGGAAACCATATAGGTCAAAAGAGAGTGGAACAACATTTTCAATTGTTCAATGAAAAAAAAAAAAAACATGCCACCCATGAACATTCCATCAAGCAATATTATCCTTCAAATATGAAGGAGAGATAAAGTCTTTCCCAGAAAAATGAAAGCAGAGAAAATTTACCATCACTAGACCTGTCTTACAAGAAATGCTAAATTAAGTTTTTCAATCTGAAAGAAAGAAATATTAACATGCAAAAAGAAAACATTTTTAGGTACAAAAACATTGGTAAAATTAAGTACATGGACCAATTCAAAATAATCTGTTACTGTAATTATGGTATGCAATCCACTTTTGACTGTAGCGTGAAATCCAAAACTCAAATCTATCAAAAACAGTTATAGCTACAGCAACCTGTTAAGAGGTAAGTAAGATAAAAATACATAAGTAAGATAAGTAAAAATCAGGCTCAGTGCCTGCAGCTCAGCAGCTAGGGTGCCAGCCACATACACCATAGCTGACGTGTTCAAATTCAGCCCAGGTCTGCCAAATGACAATGATAACTACAACCAAAAAATAGCTGGGTGTTGTGGCGGATGCCTGTAGTCTCAGCTACTTTGGAGGCTGAGGCAAGAGAATCACTTAAGCCCAAGAGTTTGAGGTTGCTGTAAACTGTGATATCATAGCACTAACAAGGGTGACATAGTGAGACTCTGTTGCAAAAAAAAGAAAAAAGATTAAGAAGAAGAAACCAGCTTTATCAATAAACAAGCAGTAACAAAGTGAAGGGGTAGAAGAAGACATTCCAACTGGAAATCAAAAAACAGAAGGAGTGGCAATCTTTAGCTCATATAAATACAGTACTAACCTAAGATTTAAAAAGAGACAAAGGAAGTCAATATACAATGATAAATGGGTCAATTCAGCAAAAAGATGCAAAAATTGTAAATCACTATGCACCCAGCACTAGAGCTCTTAGGTATATAAAGCAAACATAAACAGACCAAAAGAGAGAGAGAGATTACAATACAGTAACAGTAGGGAATTTTCAAACTCACTATCAGTAATGGACAGATCATCCAGAAAGAAAATCAACAATCTACTACACTAGACAAAATACACCTAACTGACATTTACAGAACATTCTACCAAACTGCTACTATAATATACTCTATTAATCACCACATAGAACATTCTACATAACAGACTATATCTTACACAATAAAACAAGTATGAAAAAAATTATAAAAGAAAAATCATATCAAATATTTTTTCTGACTACAGTACTTTGAAACTAGAAATCAATACTAAAGTCACTTAGGAAAATACAAAAACACCTGAAAATAAAATAATATGGCCTTGAACAACTAAGGGATTAATGAGGAAATTTTATTAAAAAATTAAAAATTTCTTGAAACAAAGGAAAAGGAAATACAACATCCTGAAATCTACAGGGTACATAAAAAAACAGTACTAAGAGGGAATTTTATAGTGATAAATGCCTATATCAAAAAAGTAGGAAGATTTCAAATAAACAACCTAACAGTTCACTTCAAGGAACTAAACAAATAAGAACCAAACAAACCCAACATTAGCAGATGTAAAGAAACAAAAAGGTCAGAGCAGAAATAAATGAAATTGAGATGAAAAATAATTACAATAGATCAACAAAGTGACAAGTTATTTTTTGAAAAGACAAAATTGACATTTATCTAGATTAAGAAAAAAGAGGATGTACACAAATGAATAAAATCAGAAATGAAAAAGGAGACATAACAACTGTGACCTCAGAAATAAAAAAAAAAACTTAATGGGCTATTATGAACTATATGCCAACACACTGGAAAACCTAGAAGAAATGGACAAATTATTGTACACATAAAACCTATCAAAATTAGTCCATGAAAAGATAGAAAATTTGAAAAAAGAACCCAAAATTAGTAATGAGATCAAAGCCATAATAACAAGACTTCCAGCAAAGAAAAGCTGATGGCTTCACCACTGAATTCTACAAAACATTTAAAGAAAAATTGATCCTATGCTAATTCTTCAAAATAACTGAAGAGCAGAGATTTATTTCAAACTCATTCTACAAGGCCAGCACTACCCTGACATCAAAAAAAGAGAGACGAAGCATAAAAAAAAAAAACACAACAGGCCAATACTCCTGATTAACGTAAATAAAAAATACTAGCAAACTGAGTTCAGCAGTATATTAAGAAGATCACACCTATGATGCATTTTACAAAGGTACATGTCAAATCTACTAAGTGTAGAGTATAAATAAATGTCTTAACACAATAATTAAGAAAGTGAGGTGAAGGCTATGTTATCCAGTTTGATGAAAGTATTTCAAATTGTATATAAAACCAGCACATTGTACCCCATAAATGCATTAATGTACACAGCTATGATTTAATATTAAAAAAGTTAAAAAAAAGAAGATCATGCAACATGATCAAGTGGATTCATCTCAGGGATGCAAGGATGGTTCCACATACACAAGTTAATAATTGTGTTAATAATTCACTCTCTGTACCAATGACATTCTCCATAGAAATAGAAAAAACAGTGGGGGCCTGTAGCTAAGTAGATAGGATGTCGCCCACATGTACCAAGGCTGGAGGGTTTGAACCTGGCCCAGGCCAGCTAAAACAACAATGACAAGTGCAACAACAATAACAACAACAAATAGCCAGGTGTTGTGGTGGGCACCTGTAGTCCCAGCTACTTGCGAGGCTGAGGAAAGAGAATCGTTTAAGCCCAAGAATTTGAGGTTGCTGTGAGCTGTGACACCACAGCACTCTACCAAGGGCAAAATAGTGAGACTCTGTCTCCAAACAAACAAATAAACAAATAAACAAAACTGGGTATGGCGGTATGTGCTTGTAGTCCAAGCTACTTGGGAGGCTGAGGCAGGAAGATCACCTAAGCAAGGCTGGGAGCAGTGGCTCACAGCTGTAATTTTAGAATCTTAGAGGCTAAGGTGGGTGGATTTCTTGTGCTCACAAGTCCAAGACAAGCCCGAGCAAGAGTGAGACCCCCTTTCTCTAAAAACAGCCAGGCATTGTGCTGGGCACCTGTAATTCCAGCTACTTGGGAGGCTGAGACAAGAAGATAACTTGAGCCCAACAGTTTCAGGTTGCTGTGAGCTATGATTTCATAGCACCTTAGCAAGGGCGACAAAGTGAGATACTGTACTAGGGGGGGAAAAAAAAAAAGAAGAGGATGACCTGAGCACAGGAGCTCAAGATTATAGTGAACCATAATTAAGCCATTGTACTCAAGCAAGACTATGCTTCTCCAGAAAAAAAAAATACAAACTATAATAACCAAATCACTATAGGACTAGCATAAAAACAGACATATACCAATATAACAGAATAGAGGTCCTAGATAAAAATTGCACTAATTTACAGTCAACACATCTTCAACAAAAGCACTAGAACTTATAATGAGGAAATGACAGTTTTTTGACACATGTTACAGGGAAAACTGGATAAACATATACAAAGGAACAAAACTAGACCACTATCTTTCACCAAACAAAAATTAAATTTAAATGGACTAAATAATTAAATCTCAGACCTGAAACTATGAAACTACTAGAAAACATTGGGAAAACATTCCAGGACATTGGTCTAGGCAAAGATTTTTTGTGTAAGACCTCTAAAGCAAAAGAAACCAAAGCAAAAATGGACAAACAGAATCACATCAAATTAAAAACCTGCACAACAAAGAAAACAATCAAAAAGTGAAGAGACGACCCAAAGAGTAAGAGAAAATATTTGCAAATTACCCATCTGGGGTGGCACCCATAACTCAGTGGGCAGGGCACTGAGCACATACACTGAGGCCAGTGGGTTCAAACCCAGCTCACACCAGCTAAAAGTACAATGACAACTATAACAACAACCGCAAAATTAGCTGGGTGTTGTGGCAGGCACCTGTAGTCCCAGCTACTGAGGGGGATGAGGCAAGAGAATCACCTAAACTCAAGAGATTGATGTTGCTGTGAGCTGTGATGCCACAACACTCTACCCAGGGTGACAGCTTGAGACTGTCACACACACGCAAAAAAATTACCCATCTGACAAGGCATTAATAACAGAATATATTGGAAGCTCAACAACTCAACAGTATGAAAACAATCTAATTTAAAAAAATGGGCCAAAATTGGTCAGTGCCTGTAGCTTAATGGGTAGGGTGCCAGCCCCATATACTGAGGGTGGCGGGTTTGAACCCAGCCCCAGCCAAACTGCAACAACAACAAAAATAGCCAGGTGTTATGGTGGGTGCCTGTAGTCCTAGCTACTTGGGAGGCTGAGGCAAGAGAATCACCTAAGTGCAGGAGTTGGAGGTTTTTGTGAGCTGTATGGCACTCTACTAAAGGCAATAAAGTGAGACTCTGTCTCTAAAAAAAAAAAAAATCACAATTGTAAGAGGGACTTTACCTAACAAATTCAATCAGTGTAACCTGGTTTCTTGTACCCTCAATGAATCCCCAACAATTAAAAAAAAAAAACGAGCCAAAACATTTCAATAGACATTTCTCACAAATAACAACAACATATAGATGGCCAATGAGGGTATCAAAAAATGGTGAACATCACTAATCATAAGGGAAATGCAAATCAAAACCACAATCACGTATCATCTCACCCCATTTAAAATAGCTGGTATCTAAAAGAGAACAGTGGACACTGGCGAGGAGAAAGGGGAAGACTTATACACTGTTGGTGTGAGTCTAAGTTAGCATAGCCACTATAGAGAACAGGGATGACGTTCCTCAGAAAACTAAAATTAGATCTACTATATGATCCAGCAATTATACTACTGGCTGTATATTAATAAAAAATGTAATCAGTATATTAAAGAGATAACTACACTCCCACCCATGTTTACTGTAGCACTCACTATTCACAACAGTCAAAATATGGACTAAATCTATATGACCATCAGTAGGTGACTGGATAAAGAAAATATGGTATGTTGCATGATGCCTGTGGCTGAAAGGGGTTGGGCGCTGGCTCCACGTGCCAGAGTTGGCAGGTTCAAACCCAGCCCCAGCCAAAAACTGCAAAAAAAAAAAAACAAAAAGAAAGAAAAGAAAGAAAATATGGTATGTCTATACTCAATGGAACATTACTATGCCCTAACAATGAATGAAACTCTCACATTTGTAGCAACATGGATGGACTGGAGACCATTAAGTGAAATTCAATAAGCCAAGAACAGAAATGATAAATTGCACGTTCTCACTCACATGTGGGAGCTAAAAAGAGTGGATGTTATGAAGATGGAGAATAGAACTGTGGTTACCAGAGGGTGGAAATGGTAGGTATTAGGGGAGGATATAAGGGAAGAAAAATGTCATACATGTACTTCTTTACATTGAACTGTACACTTAAGTGTGGTAAAAATGGTAAAGTTTGTACATAAATTTTACCTTAATAAAGAAAAAAAAAGACTTGCTGGGCAAAGTGGATCATGCCTGTAATCCTAGCAATCTGGTGAGGCTGAGGTGGATGGATTACCTGAGCTCAGGAGTTCACAGCAAGCCTGAGCAGGAGCAAGACCTTGCCTCTAAAAATAGCCAGGCAATTGTGGCAGGCACTTATAGTCCCAGCTACTTGGGAGGCTGAGGTAAGAGGATCATTTGATCACAAGAGTTTCAGTTGCTGGGAGCTACGATGCCATGGCACTCTTTTCGAGGGTGAAAAAATGAGATGCTGTCTCAAAAAAAAAAAAAAGACCTAAGGAAACCAGATAAGAAATTATACATATAGCTATAGCACAGAAATAAGAAAAGACACATTGAGATACGTAGGCTTTATGCTACCTGTGTAACCCTATCCTGAATCTCAGGTAAAACATTGTGGAGAAAAAATATACCTTTATCCTGCACATGGGAAAAGAAGAAATGAATAAGCCCGAGACCCTAAAACTAGTCTTTCCTAGTAAACCCAAGACTCCCTGCCCTTTCTGGCACCAGATCATATCCCTCAGCCTCAGGATCGAGGTCTTTGAGGATCCCACAGCCAGGCTGACCCCATGTTCTGGACTGTCCCTAATACGAGGCTGGCACCCACAGTCCTATTCCTTAGACTGGCACCTACAGACTCAACTTCCAGTTCAGCCCTTGCAGATATAAGCTCTTAACGCTCCCAAAGCTAGGCTAGCCCCTGCAGTCACTTGGCACCCTGGCCTCAAAAAAATAGTGCTAGGGCCAGTCATATGGCTCACGCCTATAATCCTAACACCCTGGGAGGCCAAGGCAGGTGGATTGCTTGAGCTCACCAGACGGAGATCAGCCTGAGCAAGAGTGAGACCCCGTCTCTATCAAAAATGAAAAACTGAGGCAGGATGATTGCTTGAGTCAAAGAGTTTGAGGTTACTGTGAGCTGTAAGGCATTAGCACTCTACCAAGGGAGACAAAGTGAAACTGCGTCTCAAAAAACCAACCAGCCAACCAACCCAACAAAAAAAACCTAGTTGCTAGGTCAATTGCCATAACCCCGAGCTTTAGCAGACCAAGAGTCCATGCCAGTCTTAGTAAACCCAGCCCCAGATTGCCCCCTACAGACCCAGGCTAGAAGACAACCTCTGCGTACTCAGGTTCTACGCTGGTCCCTGAGACCCTAAGAACCAAGCTATCCCTCACACCTCTAGGCCATCTCCTGCACACCTAGCCTCTATACTGATTCTAGACCAATTCGTATTTCATCAAATACAAAAACTTCTCCTCTTCCTGAAAGTTATAAAATGAAAGACAAGTCACAGACCTGGAGAAAACATTCCCTATCTAGAGACCTGAAAAAAGAAACTTGTGCCCAACATATATAATTATTCTACTTCATACTAAAAAGACAACTATATGGACAGATGTCATGAGTAATACTTCACTAAAAGATATTCAATAAGCTCACAAATACGTCACAACATCCTTAGTCTTCAGAGAAATGCAAATAAAATCCACAATCGGACACCAATTCACACCTTCTATAACTGCTACAATAAACAGTGTCACAAAATCAAAAGCTAGCGAGGATGTGGGGCAACTGGTACTTCAAACATTGATGTTAAGACTGCAAAATATTACAGGGACTCTGGACAACATTTTTGCAGTTTCTTAAAAAGTTAAATGTATCCCAACATATCATCTAGCCCCTCTATTCCTAGGTATTTACTCAAGAGAAACAAAAGTTTATATTCATACAGAAACTTCTAAAAAAAAGTTCATGGCAGCTTTATTCATAACAATCAAAATACATAAAGTAATAAAATGTCCATCAACTAGTAAATAGTTAAACAATATGTTGTATAGCCATCTACAACATATACAACTTGTTTATTCCACAACTCTATTGTATAGAGTTCAGGTTCAACAATGAAAAGGAACTCATTTTCCATAAACACGAAAGCATGGGCAGACTTCAGAAACATTACACCAAATGAATGAAACCAGACAAACTAGATTACATATGTATAAACTATTAGTATAAATTCTGCTATATAAATTACCATAAGTATTTTCATTTATAGATATAAAATACTGTAAATATTTTGAAACAACCTTTAGTACTATGCCATCATGTGATAATTTCGTTAATTTTTATTATTTTGAATATGGCATGTGAGAGTAAAAATCCCAAAAATGCGAATCAAGATCCCTTTGCAGAAATAACCATGATTAGCCATCAAATGTGTATATTGCCAAATGAAAACATACATACATAACATATACAGTATTCACACAAATAATTTATTAACCTATCTGGACACATATCTGAAAGTTCATTATTTGCCTTTTCATTGAAGATTTTTTTCAGAAGTATATATAAATTTATTTGGCAAGATTATAAAAGTTGTACAGTATGCACAGTATGGACACACTGTCATTGATCTCACAGTTATCTGGTCTTTTATACGTTAATACTTTTTTGCACAGGTACCTGTGTGAAATACAGTTCTACAAATTAACATGCAAAAGGCAAATTAAAAACTTTGCTGGGTGTCAAATTTCTTTCCATAAAGGAAGTAATTTTAAACACCCTTCATCCTCTTATTTTTAATTGAATTAAACATTAAGTGTATTTAGTAGCTATCCTTCGATCCTTTTTACTAATATCATTTGTTGCATAGGCTATAAATTATTCTTATTTGAAAAACATTATAATATACATATTAGGCATCTATAATATAAGCATATTTTCTTTTTACTCTCATTTGGGTTCTATAAATTGTTTCTGAATTAATTCAGATTTGAATTATTCTATATAGATTAAAGCATATTCAAATTTTCTAAATTTGAATGTATATAATTATTATAGAAATAATTTTTTTTTTTTTGCCACAAGCAATACACGTGTCATTTCATTTCGTTTATGAAAAGTTTTGGGGATTCTAATACAATTTTTCATCCAGGCCAACATTATCATGAGATCACCAATTATAAAAATAAAAGTTTAATATTGTCTCATTTAGCTCAAAAATGTTAATTCGGATTGGTACATAATTGGCTAAAATATGTATATTAATAACATATAATCTTGGATTTGTCACCAAAATTATTTCACAAATATAAATTAATTGGTTTATATAAATTAATAATTTTGGTTAAAAAACAACTATAAAATCTTCAAATATTTTAGCATTTTATGCCTTCAACATATACATGAAACAGGAAGGTATTAATAACATGAATAAATGTTAGTGTTTAATAACCACTAATAATACCAGAGAAATAAGGACACATTACCCGCAAATAAGCAACGATTCAAATGACGAACCGACCTCTCGTTATAAACTGGGGAGCGCTCAGCGGGGAGACGTTGGCGTGGGCTTTAAGATGATGGCTGCCTTCTCAATAGCATCCAGGGAAAAATTCCACCAGAGAAAAGGAGGCAGAAAATTTGTAATCCTCAAAGTTCGACCATACTGAAAGCGGCACGGGACAGAAACAGAACACTGGAGATACATCAAGACCAAACTGCGTGAGAGCCAAGATGGCGCCGCCTTCTGTTACCAGTTGGTAACGGCGGATGGATGGAATGGGACCTGGGAATTTGGGCAGCATCGCGAGTGTTGCACTGTATCCCGTGCAAGAGCCTCAGTAAAGGTGGCCCAGAATCTGGAGAAGGGCCCCACACAGCGTCTTTTGAAGGAAAGGAAATCAACTAATGTGTGAAAATGTTTTCAATTTGAATTCAATAAATAAAAAAGCCCAATGAACACAATAGTAGGCAGAAAAAAGGAACCAATAAAAATAAAGAAGTAAAACAGATAAAAAAGAGGGAAAGGTGGTCAACTTAAAAAATTATATTACATGAGAAACCAGGAGGAAGCACTATGGCTTTTTATCGTCTAACCTTGAAAGTTACATTGTGCCCTGTAATGGTCATAATCGCAGACCCCACCGCTGGAGGAAATGGTACCACCTATCAAGACTCTTAATTACACTTTTTAAGAAAAGTAGATGGGACAAGAGATATTATTGTAGCCATCATTGGAAGAGATGATCTGACACTTCTTCTTCTCCATGCACATGGTATCCTTCAATACTTTCGTACCTTTTTGATACTTCTTAATAAGCATTTATATTTTTCCTAATGGAGATAAGTGCCTGTTTTTAGTTAGATTTATCCCTTGGTGCATTATATTCACCATTACTGCCATCAATGAAGTTTCTTTTAAAATACATTAGTTGCTTTTGGTGTAAAGAAATGTAACCAATTTCTGTTCTTGCCATCTTGCTAAACTCTCTGATTTTTTAAAATAAATTCAATTGATTGGACTTTTCTACATAAGCAATTCTATTATCTGCAAATAACCTTTTTATTTCTTCTTTCTAATCTTTATGCTCCTATTGTTCTTATCTTATTTCATTGAACAGCACTTCCAATACAATGAATGAAACTGTGCAGAGTGGATTTTCTCCTGGAATTCTTTAAGGGAATACTTTCATTTCTTCTCTATTTTGAATAATGCTACTTGAAGCTGTTTTTAAACATACTCCTTATTAAAGATATCTTTTGTTTCTAATTCAACAAGAATTAACATTTTTGTCTTTAATCATAACAGAATATTTATCAAGTACTTTTTTTACATATCCTGAGATAAATATATGTGCCCCCTGCCCCTGCTTCTTATACACTGCTCACTTAGGGCTTTTGCCTCTTTATTCATGAAAATATGAACCTGTACTTCTTCATTCTCATACTGTCTTCCTTTGGTTTTGGTATAGTGGCTACACTGTCCTCATGGAATGAATTGGTATTATTCCCTCTTCCTGTAATTGTGAAGTATTCGAATAAAATGGAGATGGTACATTCATTGAATGTTTATTAGATAAAATATATTAACAGTGACTTAAAATTTCTATAGTCTTAAACATATTAAAAGCAGAGGTTGTCAGATTTAAAAAACAAGAAGTACCAGTGTATATGAGACAAAATAACTTACATTAAATACAATTAGCTTGAAAATAATAGTATAGAAAAAGACATAGCAAATGCAAGTAAGCAGCAGAAATCTGGTATGAGTATGGTAATGCAAGGAAAGAAAAACAACTTTAAGAAAAAGAGCATGAATAGAAATTAGAAGAAATGTTTCATTATTAAAGGATCCATTTAACATGGATACCAAAACCCTAAATATTTGGGCACCTAATGATAGAACTTCAAAATACATAAAATAAAATCTGAGGTTTTCTTTTAATCTTTAGTTTTCTGCTGAATTCTTAATCTTGTATTTTATTCTTTCTCTTCCTATTTTTTCAGTTCTACTCTAGAAGTGGTCTTTCTAGTCTGCCTTGATGAGAAGAGCAAGAGCATTTCTTTCTTTCTTTTTTTTTTTTTTTTTGAGACAGAGCCTCAAGCTGTCCTCCTGGGTAGAGTGCCGTGGCATCTCAGCTCACAGCAACCTCCATCTCCTGGGCTCAAGTGAGTCTCCTGCCTCCGCCTCCCAAGTAGCTGGGACCACAGGCGCCCGCCACAACACCTGGCTATTTTTTTTGGTTGCAGCCGTGATTGCTGTTTGGTGGGCCTGGGCTGAATTCAAACCTGCCACCTTAGGTGTATGTGGCTGGCGCCTTAGCCACTTGAGCCACAGGCGCCAAGCCAAGAAGAGCATTTCTAATGTACAAATGATCACATATTGTAGAGCTCAGTACACAACTGACAACCGTATCAGAGATTGTGATTTGATAGATACATTTTTTGAGATCTTTGATACTTTCATTAAAGCCAAATGTGATTTTAATACATTAATATGTGCTAATGCAAGAACATATATACATGTTTATCCAAATATACACCTTATTCACTTGACTGTTCTCACACTAGGTAATACATCTGTGATATGCTATCATGATACAAGGGCGACACCTGGGTCAAGTGTACTGAAGAAACATTTATTAAATCAAGTAAATAAAATCAATTCAAAGAGTTTAAGCAAATAATAACAATAAGACCCATTGATAGGCTGGGCATGGTGGCTCATGCCTGTTGTCCCAGCGCTGTGGGAGGCCAAGACGTGGGGATCACCTGAGATCTAGAAGCTTCAAAGACCAGCATAAGACCAGTATGAGCAGGAGTGAGCCAGAGTGAGACCCCATCTCTACCAAAACAAACAAATAAAAAAAAAAGCCAGGTGTTGTGGTGGGTGCCTGTAATCCTAGCTACTTGGGAGGCAAAGGGCAAGAAAACGCTAAAGGAAGAATGAAAAAAAAGTTAAAAAAAAAAACTTCAAACTAAGATGAGGGAAATCCAGCTGAAATTGAAACCAAAAAAAAAAAAAAAGAAGATCTACCAATAGGATCATGAAAATCATGCACCTTAAAATACTTTTTCTTCTTAATTTTATATTAATTGACTTTAAGGATAAAAATCTACAAACTAAAGCATATCATGGAGGAAATTTTATAGACTTTGTGAAGATAATAATCTGGTTCAGCACACCATCCTCCAGAGGAAATCTTGAAAAACTAGAAAAAAATATGATTAAAGACAGAAATGGTTGCTAAGATTTGAAGGGATAAGACCCTTAAAAGATTTGTCCAGGTGATGAGAAAGAAACCTGGTACTACTTTTCCCCATAAAATTCTTTGTTCATTCCAAGTAGGTGATTGAGAACACAACAGAACTAAGCAGAAATTAGTAGCTGAGAATAAGCAACTGAGCAGGACTTATTAGTCTCATTCAAACCAGGGGACACTGTATTCAGAGCCCTCCAAAGAAAACAGGTCCCAGAAAATGTCCTAAAAATTCATTTGGCATCCCCGAGGGACTATGACCTAAGTGTCCTTATGAAATGAAAACCTCCTCACAAAACTTGAGACCCACCTTCAAAACCTCTCAGTTCTCCATCTTTCTTTGTGGCTGTATAGTATTCCATGGTGTACATATACCACAATTTACACAATTATGATCTAATAAAAAATAAATTAAAAAAAAACCTCTCAGTTCTTCACTGCTATAAAATTCTTCACCTTAACTATCTCATCATGAGCAAAATCAAGTCAATTCAAGATGAGGGGAACAAAAAAGGAGGGGGGGATAGGAAGGAGGCCAATTGGTGTGCTCCCACATAATGGGTACAATGTGGGAGTATAAGGGACACTTTCTAGGGGTGGAACACAACTACAACTGAGACTATACCTAACAAATGCAAACATTGTAACTTAATTCTTTGTACCCTCAAATTAATCTGAAATACATACATACATACATAAATGAAAAAAAAGAAAAACCACTTCTTCCTCCATGGCGATGTTTTCCTCAGTCACTGCAATTGCTGGACATCTCCTTGTTTTTCAGTGAAGTTTAATGTATTCCAAATTCTTAAAAACACCAAAAAACTTCTCACATGGGAAGGAGTAAGGCCACTGAAGGACATCACTGCCAACTTTATTTCTTGGAAATGAAATCATGGACCAAACACAACAGAACTAAGCAGAAATAAGTAGCTGAGAATAAGCAAACACCTCCCAAGTCTGTTTTAAACTTTTGAAGTGAACTTGATACAGCAATTCTGGAAAGGGAGTCCATTCACTTTTAATATTACAGCTTTATGAACATTTTTAGTGTACTAAATTTAGTTATATAAAAGTTATTAATTCCAGGGTGTTGATGCCAAATTCAGCTCTAATCTTTCAACATCTTGCTAGGAGAATGGGGACCAAACACCCCATTCTTGGGAAAGGAAAGCACCCCCAGAGATAGAGGAAAACTAAAATGTAAGCTGAGTGAGTCGGAACAAAGAAGAGTCAGCTACTTTACATTTAAGCTAGCCATTGCTAGCAAGCTTCTCGCCTTTTCTGAAATTCCAGCCTGTTGGGGATACAGCTTACAAACATCCTGCTGGGTCTGTGAGCACTCTAAGGAGAGTAATGGCCAGAGAAGAGATTATGGCAAGCCCCAGAAAATATACATCTTCTAGGGCATTTCCTGACCATTAAAGAGGCAAAGCAGATACCCCTAGGGGAGATTTGCATTTGCCTGGGTCAGAGACCAAGGGAGTAGCACCAGCTCTGAGATATGGGTAGAAGAACTTAAATCCTTTATCGCAGAGGAAAATCCTCTGTGGTAGTAATGAGAGGAAAATGCCTCCCTCCTACCAATCTCTCAGAGGAGATTGACACCCATAGAGTTTTACTCCACAGAGAAGCTTAACACCTCCCAAGAAACCTGTGTGCATGACCTCAAGCAGGAGGCTCTTCGAATACAAGGCTCAGATTTCAGATTTCTGAAAGCTAACCTTAAGGTTAATTATAATAATAATAGGAGCCAATATGATCAATCAGAGAAATTGCTGATGCCATTGTTCCCTCCTTCATCTTATACTCTGAGCAAACACTCTGGGCCATTGCTGGAATCCCAGGACAGGCAATGGACCCCCTGAGCTCCCAACGTTAATTCTACTCTATTCTTTACTATCACTCCTAACTTTATATTTCTTTAGTTGATAATGGCCAGTTTTCTACAGGTCTCAGCAGACACTGCTCTCGAGGCAGAACCCTGACACATCTCACTACCAGTAATGGACAGATCATCCAGAAAGAAAAACAACAATGAAACAGAAAAGATAAACTACATACTAGCCCAAATAGGCATAATTGACATTTATAGAACACTTTAGCAGACTACTACAAAATATACGCTCTGTTAATCACCACACAGAACGTTTTATATAACAGACTATATCTTAGGCAATAAAACAAATATGAAAAAAATTACAAAGTAAGAAATCATATCAAATATCTTTTCTGACTATAGTACTTTGAAACTAGAAATCAACAGTAAAGTCACTTAGGAAAACACAAAAACACCTGAAAATAAAATAATATGATCTTGAACAACTAAGGGATCAATGAGGAAATTTTATTACAAAGTTAGAAATTTCTTGGAACAAAAGGAAATGGAAATGTAACATCCTGAAATCTATAGGATAAATAAAAAGCAGTAAAAAGAAATTTTATAGTAATAAATAACTACATTAAAAACTAGAAAGACTTTAGTTAAACAATCTAATAATTCACTTCAAGGAACTAAACAAACAAGAACTAAACAAAGCCAAGTGAGCAGACGTAAAGAAATAAAAAGGTCTGGGGGCACCCATTGCTCAGTTAGTAGGGTGCCGGCCACATACATCAAGGCTGGCATGTTCAAACCTGGCCCAGGCCAGCTAAAACAATGACAACTGCAATAACAACAACAACAACAAAAATAGCTGGGCTTAGTGGCGGGCACCTGTAGTCCCAGCTACTTGGGAGGCTGAGGCAAGAGAATTGCTTAAGCCCAAGAGTTTGAGGTTGCTGTGTGCTGTGACACCACAATACTCTACCCAGGGTGACATCTTGAGACTCCGTCTCAAAAAACAGGAAAAAAAAAAAAAGGTCAGAGCAAAAATAAATGGAATTGAGACTAAAAATAATTACAGTAGGGCAGGCATCCTTAAACTGTGGCCTGCTGAGGATATTTATCTGGCCTGCTGGGTGTTTTTGCCGCCTCTGCCTGTTCTGCTTAGCAGCCGACTTGTCCTGGGGCCCGCAGTCCAGCCCTCCAACAGTCTGAGGGACAGTGAACTGGCCCCCTGTTTAAAAAGTTTGAGGACCCCTGCAGTAGGTCAACAAAATTAAAAATTATTTTTTAAAACAGTAAAATTGACAAACATTGACCTAGATTAAGAAAAGAGAAATAGATACAAATGAATAAAATCAGAAATGAAAAAAGAGACATAACAACTGAGACCTCAGAAATACAAAAAATAAAAAAAACTTTTAACAGGTTATTATCAATAACTATATGCCAATACATTGGAAAACCTGGAAGAAATGGACAAAATCCTATACCCATAAAACCTATAAAAAATTAAGTCATGAAAAATTAGAAAGCTGGCTGGGCACAGTGGCTCATGCCTATAATCCTAGCACTCCGGGAGGCCGAGATAGGTGGATTGCCTGAGCTAATGAGTTCAAGAACAGCCTTAGCCAAAGCAAGACCTCTTCTCTAAAAATGGCCAGGCATTGTGGCAGGCCCCTGTAGTACCACCTTCTTAAGAGGCTGAGGCAAGAGAATTGCTTTAGTCCAAGAGTTTGAGGTTGCTGTGAGCTATGATGCCAAAGCACTATACTGAGAGCAACAAAGTGAGACTCTGCCCCCCGAAAAATAATTAGAAAATTTGTAAAGAAAAAAAAATTAGTAGTGAGATCAAAGCCATAATAAAAATCTTCCAGCAAAGAAAAGCTTCTTGGATTCACTACTGAATTATATAAAACATTGAGAGAAGAATCAATCCTATTCCAATTCTTCACAATAACTGAAGAGCAGAGAATTATTACAAACTCATTCTACAAGGCCAGTACTACCCTGACATAAAACAAAACAAAACAAACAAAAAAAAAAAACCCAGAAACATAACATAAGAAAACTACAGGCCAATATTATTGATTAACATAAATAACAATTACTAGCAAACTGAAATCAACAGGACATTAAGAAGATCATTCACCATAGTCAAGTTGATTGATCTTAAGGATGCAAGGATGGTTCCACATACACAAATTAATAAATATGATACATTACATTAACAGAATCAAAACCAAAAACCAGACCAGGCACAGTGGCTCATGCCTTTACGTAATTCTAGCACCTCTGGGAGGCAGAGGTGGTTGGATTGCCTGAGCTCACAAGTTTGAGACCAGCCTGAGCCAGAACAAGACCCCCTCTCAAAAAATAGCTGGGTATTGTGGAGGCCTGTAGTCCCAGCTATTCAAGAGGCTGAGGCAAGAGAATTACTTGAGCCCAAGAGTATGAGGTTACTATGAGCTATGAAGCCATGGCACTCTACCAAGGGTGACAAAGTGAAACTCTGTCTCAAAAAAAAAAAAAGAACAAATCCATGTAATTATTTCAATAGATGCTAAAAAAGCATTTGATCAAATTCAACATCCCTTTAAGAGGAAAACCATCATCAAAATGGACATGAACGAAATAAATCTCAATTTAATATAGACAACATTTGAAAAATTCACTGCTAAGATCATAAAGAACAGGGAAAAAATGATGGCCTTTCCTCTGAGGACTTGAACAAGACAAGGATGCCCATTCTCATTGCTTTTATTTAACGTAACACTGGAAGTCCTGGCCAGACCATTTAGCAAGGGAAGGAAATAAAGGATATCCAAATTGCAAAGGAAGAACTGAAATAACCTTTTTTCAGAGATAACATGATCTTATACATAAACCTAAAGACTCCACCAAAAATCTGTAAAAACTGATAAATGAATTCATTAAAGTTGCAGGATACAAAATCAGCATACATAAATGAGAAGTTTTTCTATATGCCAACAATCAACAATCTGAAAAAAAAATCAAAAAAGTAATTTCATTTACAATAGCTAGAAAGAATATAAAATAACTTGGAATCAATCTAACCTAAGAGGTGAAAGTCTGTACAAGAAACACTATAAAACATTGATGAAAGAAACTGAGGATTACACACAAAAATATAGACAGGTAATCCATTCTCATGAATTGGAAAAATTAATATTATTAAAATTATAATATTAGCCAAAGAAATTTTGGAGTCAATTCATTCTGTATCAAAGTACCAATGACATTCTTCATATAAATAGAAAAAATGATCCAACAGCATACATGGAATCACAGAAGTGCCAAAATAAGAGAAGCAATCCTGAGCAAGAAGAATAATGCTGGATGGATCATACCACCTGACTTCAAAATGTACTAGGCACAAAGGCCAGGATTGATGGCTCATGCTTTGGAAAGCTGAGGTAGGAGGATCACTTGAGGCCAGGAGTATTAGACCAGACTGGGAAACACAGCAAGACTCTGTCTCTACAAAAAAATTAAGGAAAAAATTAGCTCAGTGGCCAGGAGGCCGGCAACACACACCTGGGCTGGTGGGGTTGAACCCAACCTGGGCCTGCTAAGGAACAGTGATAATAACAACAAAAAAATAGCCAGTGTTGTGGTAGGCAACTACGCAGTCCCAGCTACTTGGGAATTAAGAGAATCACTTAAGCCTAAGAGTTTGAGGTTGCTGTGAGCTGTGACACCACAGCACTCTACCCAGGGCGATAAAGTGAGTCTTCATCTCAAAAAAAAAATTAAAAAAACAGCTGGGGGTGGTGGTATGTGCCTATAGTCCAAGTTACTTGAGAGGCTGAGAGGAAGATCACCTAAGCAAGGTCAGGTGTGGTGCTCATACCTATAATCTTACAAATCTGGGACCAAGGCATGAGTTCAAGACTAGCCTGAGCAAGAGTGAGACCTCTCTCTCTAAAATCAGCTGGGTGATGCGGTTGGCACCTATAGTTCCTGCTACTCAGGATGATGGGGCAAGAGGATCACTTGAGCCCAATAGTTTCAGGTTGCTGTGAGCCACTAAGGCACACTACCAAGGGCAACAAAGTGAGTCTCTGTCTCAGGAAATAAAAAAGAAAATGACCTGAGTACAGAAGCTGAAGATTATACTGAGTCATAGTTAAGCTAAGATACACAAGCAAGATTCTGTTTCTTTTTCTTCTTCTTTTTTTTTTTTATTGAGACAGAGTCTCATTATGTCATCCTGGTAGAGTACTGTGGTGTCACAACTCACAGCAACCTCAAACTCTTGGGTTTATGTGTTTCTTTGGCCTCAGCCTCCTAAGTAGCTGGGACTACAGGTGCCCACCACAACACCTGGCTACTTTTTGGTGTTGTAGTTTTCATTGTTGTTTGTCAGGCCCCGGGTTGGGTTTGAACCCGCCAGCTCCAGTGTATGTGGCTGGTGCCCTAGCAGCTGAGCTACAGGCGCCAAGCCAGATTCTGTTTCTTAAAATAATAATAATAATAATACAAAGCTATAATAACAAAAAAATCACATGACTGGCCTAAAAACAGACATAGACCAATAGAACAGAATAGAGATTCCAGATAAAAGTGGCCCTAATTTATAGCCAACACATCTTCAATATAGCACTAGAACATATAATGAGGAAAGGACAGTTTTTTCAATACATGCTACAGGGAAAACTGGATAAACACATACAAAGGAATACAACTAGACCTCTATCTTTCTCCAAACACAAAAATTAAATTAAAGGGGATTAAATAATTTAATCTCAGACCTGAAACTATGAAATTACTAGAAGAAAACATTGGGAAAACATTCCAGAAAATTAGTCTAGACAAAGATTTTTAGTGGAAGACCTCTAAAGCATAAGAAACCAAAGCAAAAATGGACAAACAGGATCACATGAAGGTAAAAACCTTCTGCACAGCCTAGAAAACAATCAAAAAGTGAAGAGATAACCCAAAGAGTGAGAGAAAATATTTGCAAACTATCCAACAAGGTATTAATAACCAGAATATATAGGAAGCGCTAACAACTCAATGATATGAAAAAAAAGTGAAAATAAATGATCTAATTTAAAAATGGGCCAAAAGGTTTAAATAGACATTTCTAAAAAAACATAAGCTTGGCTGGGTGCTGTGGCTCACGCCTGTAATCCTAGCACTTGGGAGGCCGAGGTGGGTGGATTGCTTGAGCTCACAGGTTTGAGACCAGCTTGAGCAAGAGCAAGACCCCATCTCTAAAAATAGCCAGGTGTTGTGGTGAGGGAAGACAATTATTTAAACCCAAGAGTTTGAGGCTGCTGTGAGCTATGATGCCACAGCACTCTACCGAGGGTGACCAAGTAAGACCAAAAAATAAAAATACAGATGGTCAATGAGGATACCAATAAATCAGGCAGTGCCTGTGGCTCAGTGAGTAGGGTGCTGGCCCCTTATACCAAGGTTGGCAGGTTCCAACCTGGCCCTGGCCAAACTGCAACAAAAAAATAGCCAAGTGTTGTGGCAGGCACCTGTAGTCCCAGCTACCTGGGAGGCTGAGGCAAGAAAATCACCTAAGCCCAAGAGCTGGATGTTGCTGTGAGCTGTGACACCACAGCACTCTACCAAGAGCAACAAAGTGAGACTCTGTCTCAAAAAAAAAAAAAAAGAATTAGCTTAGAGTTCCCAAAGAAGAGAATTCCCTGCCCTCTAGACTAGAATGGGGGAGTGATGGGAGCAATGATAGCAGTGCACAGCCAGGATTAAAAATGGCTGCACTGGTGCCTCTCTTTCTACCTTAACATTTTCTCGGTTCCGGCAAGAGCTGGGGTGGCTGGTGTGCTGGGCTTCCATGAAGGAGGGAGAGGCTGATCAGAGGGTCCCAGGAGCAATTATATAGCGAAGTGCTAGGTGGGAAGAGCTGGTTCTAAATGGCTTCTGTGGTTTGCCCAGAGAGGGCTTCTTCAAAGGATTGGCTTTGGCATCTGATGTAAATAAGGCCTGCTCTTCTCAGGCAAGCAGGCGTGAGGAGGCCTTGTCAGTTTCTTCCTTTGCCAGCCACAGACAACGCCCTGGTTGAGGGCTGTGTCTCCCTCGGCAGGAATGGCAGACAGGCTAGGGAGTGTGTATTTGTGTGTGTGCACGCACGCGCACGCGTGTTGGGGCCCAGGAGGGTGGGGTTCAAGCCCCTTTGATCTGCCAGCCTGGTTGGGAGCAGGTAATTCACCTGGCCTCATGCTGGCTCGTGCCCTTCCTACCTTCTGCAGCTGGCATTGAGGGTGGGGTGGGGAAGAGGCTGTTTGCCTTGGCTCCCATGGCTGGCTTTGCCCCAGCTGCCTCCTCACCACGCCTAGGCCTGCGATCCTGGGCAGCTTCTTAGGGTACTGGGCCTCCTTCTCCATCTTTGAGGGGAAGTGCCCACTTGGAGTCCCCAGAACCCAGGCCCAGGAACCACAGAACCATGCTCCAGACAGCCCACCCTCCCACACTTCCAAGTAGGTGCCCTGTAAGTGTCCACCTCCCCTCCCCCATCAAATCCTGGAGTTGACCACATGCTGAATGTCTCCATCCCTCACCCACCCCCAGGGCCCGGAAGGGACCTGCCAGCCCACACAGCCCCAGGTGGTACCAGTGTGGAGGTAGGGTACCATTTCCTGAGGCCTAGCACAGGGCATAATGTGAAGTCACACATTCTCCTGTGAGCGGGTAGCTCTCCACCCACTCCTTGTCATCCCCGTAAGTGTCCTGCACCTCTGGCCTTGAGCATGTGCACCACTTGCTGCTGCCCACAAAAGAGCCATACAGGAAGAATTAATGGTGACAGTGACAGCTCATTACCCATTGTTTGCTGGCTGCTCTGCTAGGTGCAGGCTTGCCTTCTAGAAACCCCAGGTGAGGTATCATTAGCACCACTTAAAAGATGAAGAAGCCAGGGTTTGGGATGATTAAAATACTCCAAGAACGGAGGTTTCCTTGGCATCTGAAGCCCTTGTTCTTAGGGTTTTTCTTTTTTTTTTTTTTTGAGACAGAGCCTCAAGCTGTCCCCCTGGGTAGAGCGCCGTGGCATTACAGCTCACAGCAACCTCCAACTCCTGGGCTCAAGCGAGTCTCTTGCCTCCGCCTCCCAAGTAGCTGGGACCACAGGCGCCC
>CAUYTI010075540.1:0-15097 GCA_963575145.1 Galago senegalensis | reverse complement strand
TAGCCTTCATGGCATTTTCTTAGTTATTGTGTTAAGACATTTATATTCTACATTTAATAAATTTTACATGTACCCTTATAAGATGCACCATAGGTGTGGTCCCACCAATTATGCTCCCTCCACCCATATTCCCCCTCCCCTACCCTTCCTTTACCCTTTCCCCATATTCTTGGGCGATAATTGGGTTATAGCTTTCATATGAAAGCTATAAATTAGTTTCATAGTAGGGCTGAGTACATTGGATACTTTTTCTTCCATTCTTGCGATACTTTACTAAGAAGAATGTGTTCCCATTCCAACCATGTAAACATAAAAGAGGTAAAGTCTCCATCCTCCTTTAAGGCTACGTTTTGACATCAGTTTCATCATATGTCAAAATTCTACTGATAAGCTCCCTTCTTCCTTTTTTTCTTTTTCTTTTTTTTTTTTTTGAGACAGACTCTCACTTTGTTGCCTCCCCCTTCCCTGCCCCCAGAGTGCCCTGGCATTACAGCTCACAGTAACCTTAAACTCCTGGGATCAAGCTATTCTCTTGCCTCAGGCTTCCAAGTAGGTGAGACTACAGGTGCTCTCCACAATACCCAGCTATTTCTTCTTCTTTTTTTTTTTTTTCTTAGAGATGGGGTCTCGCTCTTTCTCAGGCTGGTCTCAAACCAGAGAGCTTAAGTGATCCTCCTGCTTTGGCTTCCCTGGTTGCTACAATTATAGGTGTGAACTACCACACCCAGCCTCCCTTTTTCCTTGGGAAAAATACATTCCATTAGCTAGAACCAAAACAAATGTTGTTCATCTCTAAATTAATCACAAGATAAAGGGAATTACATCTACATTTGTATCAGTTAGCTTTTGCTCTGGTGATGCTTAAGAAACATGCCAATAAATCAATGACCTACAACAGAAAACACTCACTTCTTGCTCATGAGTTTTGTGGATTAGTTGCAGCAGTCCTATAGCAGACCACAGGTGAAGTTGCTTAGACCCGGGTTGCAAGACAGAGACTACCTGGGGTGTGCAATGTTTATAATGCTAAGCAGGAGTGCAAGAAGAAAAGCAGAAACATGTGAAGCTTCTTAAAAGTGCTGCTTTCAGTAGATGCACCATTAGTTCTACCCACATTCCACAGGGTAAAGCAATAATATAATCAAAGCCAAAGTCAATGAGACAGGAAGGTGCTGCCTTCCCTCATTAAAGCATGGCAAGGGTAAGCACAGAGTGAAGAATTATGGACAAATATACAACCTACCACAACGTTCATGGCTTATTAGATCAATCATGGCTCAAGCTCCATGGCAACAATACAAACATGAACGAAATATGACTATTATAAGCAGTAAATAGGGGATTGTAGCTACTGGGTAGATAAGCATCAGTAGATGACATAGTCATATTGACCATTTGCAATGGTAGCATGATGCATACACTTGAGCTGGAAGAGAGAGTAAGATAAACAGAGACCACTGTGAGACAAGAATAAAACAGTTCCATGTTGACTTCTTACTAATTAAACAAATTAATTAGATGTTCTTTCTAATTAGGAAATTGTACCAACTTGGAAAAAAAAATAGCTCACATATTGATGAAAATAGCACTGACTTATTAACTAAACATTTCAATTCAACAATTTTGGAAGAGACTTTTTACCTTCTAGAAATCATTCTTCCTTATTTCAAAAAGGCTGCAATTCATGTACGTGGGGTATTCATTTCACAGAATATCAGACAACTCTGACATCTTGGGTAAAAAATTCTCAATTGTCTCTGATGCAAGAAAGCAATATTTATACCATTTTAATTCTGGCCCATCCACTGGCACAGACTATTTCCCTTATGTTACTGTCATGAGCAAGTGATGCAAGAAGAGAAACATTGCTGATCTGTGAAATTGGACAATACATTAAATGTATCTTGGTATTTAAACCATAGTAAGTACCATGTTTAATTGGGTTTATGAAATGACATCTTGTTCAGGGCAAGTAGCAGTATGGAAAAGAAGCTATAATGAACACTGAATTAAATGGCTAAGTTAAAGCTAAATTGTTATGCACACAAGTCAGTAATTTCTGAACTATGACTCTCAAGTGAATCACAAATTGACCTCATTGAGAACACTGTAGGAAATACTTCACATGATATTATATAGCATTAATTTTAAAAGATGAATCTTACTTTTTTCTAATCATATGTCAAGAAAAAACATAACTGGGGATGCGCTCTGCATTTTCTAAGTTAATGGATAGATTCAAAGCTCAAATCACACTAAATACAAGAGCTTGTCCAATTGTTAGTACCCAGATCTTAAGGTTCATCAACTGTAACATATCTAAAAACTCAAAATCCACCTTCTGTTTTCCTGGAAGCTCTCAATGTGCAAATAGAGATCTCATTGCCTATGGAAGTGCCCTACCAGGCACAATTTTCACAAAGGGAATTTAAATTGCCATTTTAATTTGTAGACCAGACTGTGTAGTCCTAGAATTTAAGGCCAACAAGCCACTTTGGTAGAGAATTACCCCTTCTGAATAAACACTGTCTTTTACACTGACCTACAGTTCTGAGTTGTAGCTGAAAGTCAAATTATACAAATATTATAATGAGCATATATAAAACATGAGAGAAGGTTCTCTCCATCTCCAAAGTTAGATGGTCAGTCAGATGAAATCCAATTTATTTATTTACCTAGAATGGCTTTAATGGTTTCCTTTGCACTTATTAAAGAACTGAAAGACTTTTCCTTTTATGAAAATAAAAAATTCATTATTTTTACTTTTTCTCTAATATAAAACTCTTCTATAAATGAATTCCAAAACTAAATTTCTCCCTTGGTAATTTGATTTGAAAGAAAATTAGAACAAACTATTATGAGCAAAATATTTTCAATTAAGACATAATTAATTAAATGTGCAAATACAGAATACATTTGGATGTACAATTAAATACTGGAAATCTAATTTTACACTTCAATTACCAGCCACACACTTAGTCTTAAGCTGTTGGCCATCACAAGTGATCACAGATTGGACCTTAACGACCAGAGGAAGTGACCTCAGTAAAAAACTGTTTCCTTCAGTAATTCTATTATTGTGTCATAGTATCTGTCTGTAGATAGTGGTCAGAGGTAGTGTACACTAATGAGCTTACTTTTTGCCTTCTTGTTTTACAAACAGCATTTTGTTTGATTTTAAATAAGTGATGCATATCAAGGAAAATTGGGAAAGGCCTCTTCTATCCTTCTGTACTTAGTTAACCCTTTTCTATTCACTTATTTATTTATTTATTTGGCCAGGGCTGGGTTTGAACCTGCCACTTCCAGCATATGGGGCTGATGCCCTACTCCTTTGAGCCACAGGTGCCACCCCTATTCACTTACTTTTAAAAAGAAAGTTGAGGGTCAGCACCCATAGCACAGTGATTACAGTGCTGACCACATGCACCAAGGCTGGCAGGTTCAAGCCCACCCCAGGCAAGCTGGACAAGAATGACAACTGCAACAAAAAATAGCCAGGTGTTGTGGTAGACACTTGTAGTCTAAGCTACTTGGGAGGTTAAGGCAAGAGAATCACTTAAGCCCAAGAGTTTGAGGTTGCTGTGAGTGCCACAGCACTCTACCAAGGGCAACATAGTGAGACTCTGTCTCAAAAAAATAAATAAATAAAATAAAAAGAAAGTTCATAATTACAATGTTAATGTAAACATGTGGGAAAAAATACTGAGCTTTGAATAATTGATTTAGGAATCATTTAGTGTTGCATTTCATATTATCTTTAAGTTATAGATTCAAATGTCTGAATCTACACTTTGCTATTAGTGTTTATGGGTTAGGTATCTTCTCAAACTAAACAGGACATTGTATTGCTTCAGATGTGGAAGGAAAGATTTAGCAAAGTTTGTAACTGACATGTGTTAACGTTCTAAAAAATGAAGAGATTTCCATCATATAATTTAAAAAATGTTTAGGTTCAGAAATTGGCTATAGTCCATATTTCTCCTCAAAATCTGGCAAGGATTCTAAAAAGTGAGTGATTGACAAAGGAGCAAAGAGTTGATGAAAGTGAAAAAAATTTGTTGAATGACTTCTAGGCACTAAGCAGTTCACTGGGTATGCTTATATATTGTCTATATGTATCAGTTATTAATCTATCATCTCTCAGCCCCAGGCCAACACTGCTAACCTTTTTTGTAATGCTAAGTCTGGAAATCTATGACTATCTTTCCATGAGGCAGCACGTTGTTTCACAGAACATGATGGGAAAGGTCCTTGGATTAGCTATGTCCCTAGCCTGAAAAATAGCAATTTTGGCCATTGAGTTAAATGTTTTCCTCTTTGGATAACTTCTTTGAAAATGAAATTGGCCATCAAAGTGAAAAGTAGTTACGTTACCTTTTGGGTCTTTGATTTAATATTATCAGGTTTTCCAGATATATTTCCTAGTTAAAAATGTCCTATGGATATTCTGCCACAAAGGCAAAATAAGGAAACAGAGAGGGGAAAACAAAACATCAGCAACAAAAAAAACAGCAACAATGAAAGGAGAAAATGAGTGTTTACTACCACATAACTGTGTGTATCTTGCTTTCTTCCTAGAGTTGCTGACAGACAACTCAGTTTCCCTTTTCTGTGCAGTTCTTTGATCCAGTTGTGATCTGATTTTTGAAAGCTGACTGCAGAAAGCGAAATATTAAGAAAAGTAAGCAAACTCATTCTTAATAATTGTTATCTAGGAAACCCAAAACTGTGGTCCTTAATATTGGCTACTCATTGGAGCCACCTGTGAAACTGAAAAAATACTGATGCCTGGGTTCCATGCCCAGAATTTTTTTTTTTTAACTTTCCCATCAAGGTTGAAAGCCACTGCTCTGAATAACTCATTATCATCAAATGAACATTTATCAGGTGCCCAAGGTATTTAGGAAGGACCAACACAAAGTGAAATTAGAGAAAAGTACACAATTGGAGAAGTGCTTTATCATTCAGCATCCAAGTCCAACTCCATCATTTCCTTTCTTCCAACTCCAACCTGTGCAAGAAGCTATCAGGTAAGAGACTGCCCCACTGGATGTCTACAGACTGTGCCAGTAATAGAAAACATGAGACATCAGAAAACCACACTTCTAGTGAAAAAGTGGAAAGGGAAGCGGGTCTTGCTGGAAAATTCTGTGACTGACCCAGGATTCTTCACAAACTGTGAGGGTTTGCAGACTTGTTGATTTTCTGTGAAGAGATAGAAATCAGTATAAAGGACAGAAAGTTAAAGAAGATTTTCCTTGGAACCTACACGTGACCTCCCAGAAGGAACCAGGAATGTTAGTGAGATAGGTGGAATCACATAGGAGAACAAGAATGAGATAGGAAATAGGTAGATTGGGTTTTTTGTTGTTCTTTTTTTTTTAATTATCGGTATCCTCTAATTGCTCATGGGCCTAAAATTCTTACTTCATCCTTTGTGTCCTTTTCCCATTTCTTCCTGGAATCACTGGCTTCCCTTATTTTGAGACAATTTGAAAAGGATTACCAGGAATTTACCAGGAATTTACCAGTTTGAAAAGGATTACCTAACAGGAATTTATTAAGACCGGGGAAATGCCCTGGGTAAATGGTTGTCAACTTTAAATATGTGGTAAAAACAACTGAAAGACTTATTTAAATGCAGACTTCTGGACCCCACCCCCAGGATTTCTGATTCATCATGTCTGAGCTGGGGCTTGAGAATAGTATTTCCAGCAAATTCCCAGGTGATGCTGAATTGCTGTCTAGAGACCACACTTTAAGGATCGCTGCCTCTAGGGGTGCAAAAAGAAGTCAGATGTCAGCAATCTGTCCTTAACAAAGATTTAAAAGGTGTGACATAAACAGCAAATATATCCACAAAAAAAGAAAAAACATGTCTGTTCTATTCCAAATGAGTAGTGGGCTTCAATGTAGTTATCTAGAAATGTGAAATATTTAGAATTATGTTCAAAATAAATTTTTGAGACCCCCTGAAAATACGGAACATACGGATTTGTTATATGTGCATGTAGTGCACACATATGGTATTGGTCACAGAATTTTCCAACAGCTTTATTCTGTATGACTATACATGTGAGAACTTCTTCCAACCTTATTCGATATGACTATCCAAATTTTATACCGATTTTCACTGTTTCCAAATTGCACAAACTGTGTCACCAGAACCATAAAGAGAATCACTGAATCTGCTATAGGTTCTAAAGAAAATTCTGAAAAAGACCAACAAGCCTATTTTTAAAAACAGCAATGGTAATGCCATGGGATTCTTTGAAGAGGCAGCGCTTATTTAAATAATCTGGTGTGTCTGATAAAGAAAAAAATCCTTAATAAAGCAATTCTGAGTCTCTACATTAACACCATTATAAAATGTTTCCAGGTGTTTCCAAAGCATGCCTGGGTACCCAGTATGTATACACTGTGTCATAAAGATCAAAATAATTTCCCATAAGCTGTTCGTCTGGGTTGGCTCATATAAGAAGCATAGAGATTTTCTAATTTAGCAGAAATAATTTCTAGACTAATTAAACAGCATGATATACTAAAAACTTTTCTTCAAATTGAAAGATCAAAGGAAAAAAATGTATTTGCATGAATAAAATACCCAAAATAGACAAAGTCATAGTTTCTTCTTCCAGTTGTAATGAAACTAGAGACTGATTACAGATGTAAACTCAGCTGGTGTCCACACCCTGATGCTTCTGGTAGTGGTGAGGGTATCTGTGAGGGGTGCTGCGTAAGGATATATGAATGATTATTCTGTGGTGGAAGAAAAGTTGTAAATGGTAAGTAAGAGTTTCTAAGCAGTTGAAGGGAACAGAATGCTGCTGGAGGAACAGTTTGATGGGCCTGAGGAGAAAAATGAAAGAGAAGGAGATGACTGCCCGAGAAAAATAGAGAAGGGAAGCTTTCCAGATGTTCCGGATCAAAATCTTCCCTGCACCCCTGTTTTTCACATGAAGTCCCTAAAGAGTCTACATATGTATGTATGCATACATTTAATCATTTTAGTATACATTTAAAATGGTAAACAATTTTGAGTTTACTATTGTAAATATTACAAGAGGGAGACTCACTTTTATTTTATTCCAGATAGACATTCATTGCCATCAGTATCATGCATTATATTAATATTAATAATATTAATATAAGTTTCTCATGTAATTGAACATACACCATAGATCATTCATTATATCTCAAGTAGACTGGATGCCATTTCTGGATTCTCTACCCTCCTCCACTGATCAAATTGTCTTGTCTGATACAAATACAACATTGAACCAATTATTCATATTTTCTAATATCTTGTGAGTCATCATGGTCCTTTTCTTGGCTATTATTAGGCAAAGAAAATTATTTTTAATACATACTTTAAGATCCTTTTCTCCAATTAAAAAGGGTTTTTGAGTTTCTGGTTGGAACTTAATTAAATATACATTAATTCAGGAGAAAGAGCAATATCACAAAGTTAAGTTTTCTCATCAAAGATTGTGTGTTCCTGTCAGATCTTGTTTAGAGTCTATATTACATCTTTCAATACAATATTACAATTCTCATCACATAGACCAGTAACTTTTGAACTCAATACCACATTGAACTTATGTATACACTCTAAAAATGCCAGTGCTTGGAAACCACACCCAGAAATTCTGACTCATTTTGTCTTAGATGAGGCGTGGGCATCAGGAATTTCAAGCTCCCACCTTAATGTACAGCTAAGACTGAGAATCTTATCAAACCTGTGCCATTTATATTACATTTATTCTTAATAATGTTATAGTTCTCCTGGATCCTTTTCCAATAATATATCCTTAATCACTTTCCAATACTCTTCTATTGCATTCTGTCTATATTATGTTTCCCATTTTTAACTGGCAATGGATACTTGCCTAGGAATTTGTTCATTTACTTCAGATTTTCAAATATATTCCCATGGAGGTCCATATTTTCTTATCTATTGTGTGTATCCATCTTTTTTATATAAACCCCTTTTGTTGCAGATTTCCTTCTTTTTCTCTAGCAGTATTATTGAGCTGGATGTGTATTCTGACTGTTCTGCCTGATCTTTCCCCCTTACTGCCAATCCTACTTTGTCATTTCACTGGGATTCACTTCTGATTGCTGGAGTAACATAAGACAGCCCCAGGCAAAGAGGCTTTGCCTCTCTAGGTCTGCTCTTTTGAACATCTGCCAAGGTTCTGGAGGAATCTTATAGGCTCTTTGGATGCCAAATATTCCACTGCTACAAATGCATGAAATTGTCCACTTACCTATTCAGCTGTTTCATCACTTTTTATGGACTAGGAAACCTAGAACCTTGTAGACCTGTATTGCTGATTTCCCATCAGATCATTGAAATCCAAGCTCTTGGATGTGGCTTTTTTTTTCATTACTCATCCCTGCTCTGATATGATTTAATCATTTGGTGCCTTGCCCATCCAAGGAAGATAAATCCCCACATTTGCACTCACCATTAAAGCCTGAACAAAGCTGAAGAATGACGTCTGGCCTGTTTACCATCAGTCCCAAAAGCCACTGTATTCAGCTGAGTCAGATCCCTTTAAGCTGAAGTGACAGAAACACTAGTTGAATTTCAGATGCTGCGTATCCTACAGTGGTGGGGTAACAGATCCCTCAGATGACACTCCACAGCACTTCAGTGAATATCTCAACTCGCTGATCATGGGTGAAAAACCAACTTCACCTTCCCCTCATTTATCTCTTGTCCAAACTCAGGTTACTAAATTATTCTTCCCAGATGTATAGATGTCTCTAGTTAGCTTCTCATTCTTTTTTTTTTCTTCAGCTTCATCGGTGGGGGTAGCATCATGTAAGGGGAGAAAGAAAAAACTTCAGGCATGTAAGAAGTACAAATTAACAAAAATAGTGCTTAATAAGCATGGAACAGGTGTGTCTAATTTCTTTTTTTATGTTAACTATCACTACACTGCATAAAATTAGATACCTTAAGAGCTTATTGTCAGTGTTGATGATAAATCAATGTCCCATGTCACTGATTAGAGAATGTTTTATATTCTTAATACCAAAGGGACATCATGAGGTTGATTAAGGAGCCTCCTGGATAAGCAGCCATTGTACTACATTCAACTTGTTTTTCTAGCATATAGCCACAATGGATGGAGAAAGAGTCATAAAGAAACTGTGTTGTCTGTGGTTACATGATAGCTCATCTGGTATTAGATTTTTTGATGGAACTTGAATATCCCCAATTAGCTATCATTATGGGACTGCAAACTAATGCAACCTTTTTGGAAGGAAGTATGGAGAACTCTCAAAGAACTCAAACTAGACCTCCCATTTGATCCTGCAATCCCATTACTGGTCATTTACCCAGAAAGAAAAAAAAATCCTTTTACCATAAGGACACTTGCACTAGACTGTTTATCACAGTTCAATTTACAATTGCCAAAATGTACAAACAGCCTAAATGCCCACCAACCCAGGAATGGATTAACAAGCTGTGGTATACGTATACCGTGGAATGCTATTAAGCCATCAAAAAGGTGGAGACTTTACATCTTTTGTATTAACCTGGATGGAAGTGGAACACATTATTCTTAGTAAAGCATAACAAGAATGAAGAAGCAAGAATCTTATGTAATTAATTCTGATGTAAGGACATTAATGACCTAGTACGCAGTGGAGGGTGGGGGAAGGAGAGAGCAGACAGAGGAAGGGAGGGAGGTGGGTGGGGTCACAGTGTGTAACATACCTTTTGGGGGCGGGATACAATTATGAGAGGGACTTTACCTAACAAATGCAATCAATAAAACCTGGTTCTTTGTACCCTCAATGAAACCTCAACATTAAAAAAACAAACAGCAAACTAGGTGCGTGTGTGTGTGTGTGTGTGTGTGTGTGTGTACATACGTAGGCCTCACAAAAGGAAAGGAGCTACTCCTGTGTTTTTTTTTTTAAATCTAATTATTTTCCATTTGTTCTTTCTAGACTCAGATGCAACATACACTTATACTTCAAGCCCCATCTTACAAGCTATTAAGGGGAAAACGCAAGCATTCTGTAGATTTTCTGTCTGAGTTTAGACAGATAAGACTTGACAATTCTGCCTCTTGGGATCACCTCTCTTTATTTCAAAGTCTGACTTTGACCTCATGTTCTAGAAGTGTTTCCAAATAAGCTAAAACAGAGAAGCCTATCCTATGGGAATTTTCAGAACTTTATTTATGCATTTAATACTCCATATCACTATATGAAAGTAAAGGTTTGTTTTCCGTATAATAAAACATGAAAAAGATATGTAACTCATTACTATTCTCAAGTCCCATCAAATTTTAGAATTGCCTCCATTAGTTAACTAGCTAATAACTATTTTTCAAAAAATATATGTCCAAGAAAATTTAACATTTACATGTAGACGACATTAGCCTTCATGGCTTCATGTCAGTGCTAACTATGTGTCTTATTTATATTTAATAAAGTTTTACATTTCCTTTATGGCTAAAGTCATCTTACCAAAGAAGTTGAATTTTTTTTTGCAAAAATTCAACTGTCTTGGATTTCAAGTCAAGACTAGTTTGATTGTCAAATGGTTAAAAACAAATTGATTTTATGAAGCTTTCTTTTTTTTTTTTTTGAGACAGAGCCTCAAGCTGTCACCCTGCGTAGAGTGTCATGGCATCACAGCTCACAGCAACCTCCAACTCCTGGGCTCAAGCGAGTCTCCTGCCTCAGCTTCCCAAGTAGCTGGGACCACAGGCGCCTGCCATAACACCAGCTATTTTTTTGTTGTAGCTATCATTGTTGTCTGGCAGGCCGGGCTGGATTCAAACCCACCACCTTCAGGTGTATGTGGCTGGCGCCTTAGCCACTTGAGCCACAGGCACCGAGCCGAAACTTTCTAATAGGTTTAAATTTTATGTGTATTACTAGGATAATAGAATCTTCTACTAGCCATGAGAGACACAAAGTCACAAAGCTTAGATCCACACACTAGTGAGTGTTTTGACATGTGTAACTGTCTTATTCAGTTTGTCCACTATAACAAAATACCATACACCAGGTAGCTTAAACAACAGTAATTTATTTCTTGCAGTTTTAGTGCCTGAAAAGTTAAAGATCAGAGTGCCAGCAGACTTGGTGGGTGGGGAAGGCCTCCTTCCCAGTTTGCAGATAGCTATCTTCTTGTTTTATCACCACATGGTAAAGAGAGAGATCACCTTTTCTTCTTAGGGCACTGTTTATGAGGCCCTCCACCCTCATGAACTAATCACCTCTCTGAGTACCAATCACCTCTCCTAATACCATCACCTTGGGGGTTAAGCTTCAGTACATGAATTTGGGGGGTATACAAAGATTCAGTCCACAGCAGTAGTGAACATTGCTGATGCTCCATATGGATACCTTGAATCCTTTTTACTCTTTCTGTAAAGGCTTAATATTGGGACTGTCCTAGAGGACCTCTGTAGGGAGATGGAGGTATGGGACAGTTAAGCTATCTGAACAGCTCTTAGGCAATGACTGACTGATCCTAGTGTCTGCAAGTCCAGCACCCTGGCCTCAGGTTGGATGAGGCTGAAGCTGGACTTTGCCCCAAATCACTGCCTTACTTGTTTTCTCCTTATTCCCCATCCTGTTCTCCTTCTCTTTCCTTATTCTCCCTGAGATGACCTTTTTTTTTTTTTTTTTTTGAGATAGAGCCTGAAGCTGTCCGCCTGGGTAGAGTGCTGTGGCATTACAGCTCACAGCAACCTCCAACTCCTGGGCTCTAGCGAGTCTCCTGTCTCCGCCTCCCAAGTAGCTGGGACCACAGGCGCCCGCCACAACGCCCAGCTATTTTTTGGTTGCAGCCGTCATTGTTGTTTGGTGGGTCCCGGCTGGGGATTCGAACCCGCCACCTTAGGTGTACGTGGATGGCGCCTTAGCCGGTTGAGCTATAGGCGCCGAGCCCAGTTAAGCATTCTTATTTGATTTTTTTTTTTTTTTTGAGACAGAGTCTCACTCTGTGCCCTGGATACAGTGTCACGGCATCATAGCTTACAGCAAACTCAAACTCTCACGCTCAAGCAATCCCCATGCCCTTGCCTCAGCCTCCCCAGTAGCCAGGACTACAGGCATCCACCACAATGACAGACAGAGTCTAGCTTTTTCTCAGGCTGGTCTCCAATTCCTGAGCTCAGAGTATCCACCCACCTTGACCTCCCAGAGTGCTAGGATTAACAGGAGTGAGCTACCTTGCCCAGCCTTCTTATTTTTTAAGGGTACTTTCACAATTCAGGGGTGCCTCACACATCACTTGCTATGTGCTTTAAAAGCGACCGTCTATGAAGGCTATGTTGTTTAGTAGGGTTTAAGCACTCCAATTTGTACAAATAATCAACACATTGAATCCCATAATGACATAAATATATTTATGATCTATGTACAAATGACTTAATAAATAAATAAAAGTGACCCTCTATCTCACCCTGCATTTGCAGAAAAGATATTGAAGGGCCTAAACCTTGCTTTCAATTTTCCTGTCAATTAATTTTCTTAATAAAAATATAGTCCTTTACCTATTATTTTATGTTGCCCACTTTTTACCTTTATAATTTAAACATCATTTTAAAAAAGACATTACTTAAATACGTACATTTTCTGTATTAGTGATCACAAACTCAGGACCTGCTCAATGATTTTAAAGGACCCTCTGAACAGGCGGCTGTATAATCAGGATTATTACGTGAGGACTTTTTGCTTATCTGTGGTGGCAGATATCACAAAAGTTATGCGCAGACTTTTTTTTTTTTTTTTTTTGCTCATCAGCTCTTGTTAGTGTTTCTGTACTTGTTGTGTGGCCCAAACAACTCTTCTTTCCAGGCAGCCCAGAGAAGCTAAAAGGTTGGACAACCCTCCTGCCTCACAATACAACTCATTCTCCTCCTCATAAGGTATCTAATTTGTATTTCTTTTTTTTTTTTTTTTTGAGACGGAGCCTCAAGCTATCCCCCTGGGTAGAGTCCCATGGCATCACAGCTCACAGCAACCTCCAACTCCTGGGCTCAAGCGAGTCTCCTGCCTCTGCCTCCCAAGTAGCTGGGACTACAGGCGCCCGCCACAACGTCTGGCCATTTTTTGGTTGCAGCCATCATTGTTGTTTGGCAGGCCCGGGCTGGGGATTCGAACCTGCCACCTTAGGTGTATGTGGCTGGTGCCTTAGCCGCTTGAGCCACAGGCGCCAAGCCTAATTTGTATTTCTTACAAGGTCTCCTTAACTCAGGCTCAGTCAGTGAACCTCATTTTTCAAGCTATTCTCACTCCCATGGTGATTTCATCTAGACCAGCTGTTCGCAACCTATGGGTAATGACCCACAGGAACTGTATTAAAGGGCTGCAACATCAGGAAGGTTGAGAACCATGATCTAGACACTTAGCTTTAAATATTACCTATGGGCTGGGCTCACACCTGTAACCCTAACACTCTGGGAGGCCAAGACAGGGATCACCTGAGCTTAGGAGACCAGCCTGAGTAAGAGCAAGATGCCATCTCTAAAAATAGATGGGCATTGTATGTGGTGCCTTTAGTCCCAGCTACTTGGGAGGATAAGGCAAGGGGGTCACTCCAGCCCAAGAGTTTGAGGTTGCTGTGAGCTATAACATCATATCACTCTACCCAGGGCAGACTGAGACTTTGTCTCAAAAAAAAAAAAAAAAAAAGAAAGAAAGAAAAGTCACCTATGTAAGCTCAGCGCCTGTGGCTCAAGTGGCTAAGGGACTGGCCACATACACCTAAGGTGACGGGTTCGAATCCAGCCTGGGCCCACCAAACAACAATGACTGCTGCAACCAAAAAGAGTCAGGCATTGTGGCAGGCGCCTGTAGTCCCAACTACTTGGGAGGTGGAGGCAGAAGACTTGCTTGAGCCCAGGAGTTAGAGGTTGTTGTGAGCTGTGATGCCACAGCCCTCTATCCAGGGGGACAGCTTGAGGCTCTGTCTAAAAAAAAAAAAGAAAAGAAAACAAAAGAAAGAAAAATCACCTATATAATGATAATTACTAACTTTAAATCTCCAATCTAGACCTTTCTTAAACATCAGACCTATATGCTTGACTGTGTAGTAAACATCTAAAATGTAACAACCAAAATCGAACTTCTAAATTTCCCCTTCCAAAATTATACCTCTGAAAGTCTTCACTATCTCAAATAACAGCAACTGCATCACTACAACTCTTCAGGGATAAACCTCAAGATATACGCGTGACTCCACTCTTTCTCTCACATCCCATCTTATGTATGTGAGCAAATCCTCTGAGCTCAACCTTCAAAGTATATCCAAAATCTAACTATTTCTCACTATTTCCACTGTTATTATTCAATCCAAGCCACTATCACTTCCTGCTTGGAATACAGCTCTCCTAACTGGTCTCCTTGGTTTTGTCCTTCCCACTACCTTCACCAGTCCCCAACCTTCCAACCTTAGCCTACTCTCCATTAGCAGCCAAGTGATTCTCTAAAATCTAAATTAGATTTGGTGGTTCATGCCTATAATACCAGCACCTCTGTGAGACTGAGGCAAGAGGATACGTAAGTTCAGAAGTTCAAGACCAACCTGAGCAATATCCCATTTCTTTTTCTTTTTTATTTTTTGTAGAGACAGAGTCTCACTTTATTGCCCTCGGTGGAGTGCTGTGACATCAAAGCTCACAGCAACCTCCAACTCCTGGGTTAAGGCAATTCTTTTGCCTCAGCCTCCCAAGTACTTGGGACTACAGGCGTCCACCACAACACCTGGCTATTTTTTGTTGCAGTTTGGCCGGGGCTGGGTTTGAACCCGCTATCCTCAGTATATGGGGCTGGAGCCCTATCCACTGAGCTACAGGAGCCGCCCAAGACCCGGTTTCTAATAAAAAGTAAATAGGCTCGGCGCCTATAGCTCAACCGGCTAAGGCGCCGGCCACATACACCTAAGGTGGCGGGTTCGAATCCCCAACCCGGACCCGCCAAACAACAATAATGGCTGCAACCAAAAAATAGCCGGGCGTTGTGGCGGGCGCCTGTGGTCCCAGCTACTTGGGAGGCGGAGGCAGGAGACTCGCTTGAGCCCAGGAGTTGGAGGTTGCTGTGAGCTGTAATG
>CAUYTI010075538.1:0-11154 GCA_963575145.1 Galago senegalensis | reverse complement strand
ATGCAAATGACATGAAATTTATGTGAACCACCTCAATGAAAGTATTTCAGAATGTGTGTGAAAACATTACACTGTACCCCATGTTTGTATTGAAAAAAAAAAAAAAAAGCAATGTTCTTTGAAGACAAGAAATAGATGAGTCCTGTGATTGCTCCAACTTACCCCTGGAGAAAGATTCCAGGACAAGGTACAAGGAGGGGACCTAGGCAGAGCGCTGAAGTCTCCCTGAGTGGAAGAGACATAGTTAGGAGTCATGAGAAGCCGTGACAGTGAGACTGAAGTAGAGAGACATGCAAAGAGAGAAGGCTGGAAATCTGAGTAGGCCTCAGACTGCTGCTGAGCACATGCACGGGAGGAAACTGCCCAATGCCAAGGAAAGAAGCATCTGGAGGAGCAGAGAGAACAGCGCCTCGGGTTCACACAGGCAGTAGTGCCCATTCTCAGTAGCCAGAAAGGAAAGAAAAAATTAAATTCAGAGATTTTAAAGTCATACTTTAGTAGTATGGAGAAAACCATAGATTAAACACAGCTCTAGTCCATCTGAATAAAACCCAAAAGAACAAAACTATTTCACTTAATCTAGCCACATCTTAGAAAAAACACAAAAGTGTTTATGACAAAAATAAACAGCACATTGTCTAGCTTCTAATAAATTACTATGCGGGCTTGGCATGGTAGCTCATGCCTGCACTTTGGGAGGCTGAAGTGGGAGGATCACTTGAGGCCAAGAGTTCAAGAGCAGCCTGAGCAACATAGCATGACTCTGTCTCTACAAAGCATAGAAAAATTAGCCAGGTGTGGTGACACATGCCTATAGTCCCAGATACTTGGGAGGCTGAGGCAGGAGAATCACTTGAGCCCAGGAGTTAAAGCCTGCAGTGAGCTATGATCATATCAGCCTGAGTGACAGAGTGAGACCCTGTCTCTAAAAAGAAACACACATATATACACACACACATACACATATATATACATGCACACACAGATGTATTTTAAAGATTCAAATTAAACTTACAGAAATGAAATCCACAGTAGCAGAAATTTTTTAAAAGACAAAGCACACACTGCATGAGATTAATGGCAGTTTAGACATTGCAAAACAAGACTAATGAACTGGATAATAAAGCAATAAAAACTAAAATGAAACAAGAAAAAAAAGACCAAAGAATGAACAGAGCATCAGTGAACTGGGGGACAATATGAAGGGGTCAAATATATATGTTATTAAAGTCTCCAAAAGAGAGGTTAAAGAAAGGAGGAGACTAAAAAATCATTTAAAGACATAATGGCTGAAATTTTTCCAAATTTGATGAAAGTTAGGAACCCACAGATCCAAATTCAATGACCCACCCCCCAAAAGAAACAAAAAAAAACCCCTACATCAAGGGCCTGTTATAATCAAATTGCTTAAAAGTGGAAATAAGGAGAAAAACCTTAAAAGCAACCAGAGGGGGGGAAGACACATTACATAGAAAACAACAAATTAAAACTTGAAAGGAGATTTCTCAAAAAATAATACAAGGTAGAAGACAGTGAAGTAAAATCTTTGAGGTACTGAAAGAATAAAACCCCATCGATCTGTATTCTATACTGACCAAAAGTATTCTTTTATAAAAAAGGAAGAGATAAAGAATTTTCTCACACACCCAGACATGGAAGAATTCATCACCTGCAAACCTGCATTGTAAGAAGCGTTAAAGGAAATCCTCAAGAAAGAAAACGATACCAAATGCAAACCTGGTCCTACACGGAGAAATAAGGAGAATCGTAAATGCTATCTACATGGGCCTGTATAAAGATATGCTTTCTTACTATTTTAACCTTTTCAATCATTGAGTTTTTTCAACCAACAGTAACAATGTTCATATCATATGTGGAAGTAAAATATCACATAGCACAAAGGCTATGAGGGGAGAGATGGGATTATACAGTTTTAAGGCTCAGACATCTGGCTTTATGATAAATTCTACCAAATAGTTAAGGAAGAAGTAAGACCAATTCTGTACAAACTCTGACAGAGAACTAAAGGGGCAGAAAATGCTACCCATGACCCCGATGCCAAAGCCAGGCACAGTTATTACAGGAAAAGAAAACTGCAAACCAGTACCCTTCCTAAACACAGATGCAAAAATTCTAAACAAAACTTTAGCAAGTAGAATCTAAATAGGTATTAAAAAGATAATGCATTATGACCACATGAGGTTTATGCCAATAATGTAAGGTTGATTCAACGATAAAAACTGATTAGTATAATTCACCATGTTAACAGACCAAAAAAGAAAAATCATATGCTTATCTCAATAGATGCATAAAAGGCATTTGGCAGAATCCAGTATTGATTCTTGATACTGGAAAAAAACAAACTGTCAACAAACTAAGAATAGAAAGAAGCTTCTTAAATTTAGTATTGGCATCTATGAAAAACCTATAGTTAACATTATTCTTCATGGTGAAAAACTGAAGCGGGTCCCTTAAGGAAGCAAAGCGAGGATGTCTACTCTGACCACTTTGATTTCATTGTACTAGGGGCTCAAACAAGTATAATAAAGCAAGAAAAGCAATAAAGGCATCCATTCGGTAGGAAGTAGTAAAACTTGCAGATGACACGATCATCTGTGCCAAAAATTTAATTAAATTCTATTAAAAAATAAGCCATTAGAACTAATAAGTGACTTTAACAGATTTGCAGAATACAAGATCAATAAACTATTTCTATATACTAGCAACAAACAGAAATTGAAAATTTTAAAATACCATTTATAATGTCAAAATATGAAATACCTATGGATATTTCTGACAAAAGGATATGCAAGAACTGTATTCTGAATACTACGAAATATCACTGAGAAAAATCAAAGAAGATCTAAGTAAAATGCAGAGGTACACCATGTTCAAGAGTCAGCAGACTCAGTATAGGTACTTAAGATAGCAGTTTTCACCGAATTGATCTGTTGATTCAAAGAAACCGGAACCAAAATCCCAGCAGGGGTCCTTCTTTTCTTTTCTTTTTGTTTTTGTTTTTGTTTTTGTCAGCTATTAACAAGATTATTCTGAAATTTCACTAGGCATGGTGGTTCATACCTAGCACTCTGGAAGGCCTAGGAGGATGGATCACTTGAGCTCAGGAGTTCAAGACCAGCCTGAGCAAGAGCTAGACTCTGTCCCGACTAAAAATAGAAAAAAATTAGCAGGGTATGGTGGCGGATTCCTGTAGTCCCAGCTACTCGGGAGACTGAAGCAAGAAGATTGCTTGAGTCCAGTGAGGTTGCCTACCACCATGGCATTCTAACCTGGGGCAACAGAGTGAGACTCTATCTCAAAAGGAAAAAGATTATTCTGAAATTCATATGGAATGAAGCAGCCAAAATAACTTTGAAAAAGGACAGAGTTAAAGAACTCATTCTACCTAACTTCAAGAGTTCTGAAGCTATAGTAACCAAGGCAGTGTGGTAAGATAGACAGCAGTTAAACAGATCAGGGGAACAGAATGGAGTCCAGAATCAGACCCACTTAGAGGCAGATAGTTTTCCAAAATGTAAAGAAACAGTTCTGTAGTTTTCCACAAATATTCTGAGAAAATGTTAGCCTTTTCAAAAAATGGTTCTGTAACAGTTGAATATTCATATAGTCAGAAACTAAACTTTGAACCATATCTCATTGCATATTTAAAAATTAACTCAGGTTCAGTGCCTATAGCTCAGTGGCTAGGGCTCCAGCCATATACACTGGGGCTGGTGGGTTCAAACCCGGCCCAGGCCAGCTAAACAATAATGACAACTACAACGAAAAAAAAACAGCCAGGCATTGTGGTGGGTGCCTGTAGTCCCAGGTACTTGAGAGACTGAGGCAAGAGAATCGCTTAAGCCCAAGAGTTTGAGGTTGCTGTGAGCTGTGACACACATAGCACTCTACCAAGGGTGACATAGACTGTCTGGAAAAAAAATAAAAATAAAAATTATCTCAGAATGAGTCATATATATAAACCTATAGAAATCCTAGAAGAAAACATAGGAGAAACTATGACATTGGTTTGGGCAAAGACTGACACCAAAAGAGCAACCCATTAAAAATATTATAATTTAGATTTCATCAAAATTAAAAACTTCTGGTTTTCAAAAGATACTTCTAGGAGAATGAAAGGCCAAATGACAGACTGGGAAATGTGATTTCAAATCACACATCTAATGAAGGGCTTGTATCCAGGATACAAAGAGAACTTTCAAAACTCAATAATAAGAAAATAATCCAGGCTTGGTGCCTGTAGTTCAGTAGTTAGGGCACTGGCCACATACACCGAGTCTGGCAGGTTCGAACCTGGCTGGGGCCAGCTAAACAACAATGACATCTGCAACAAAAAAAAAAATAGCCAGGTGTTCTGGCGCGCACCTGTATTCCCAGCTACTTGTGAGGCTGAAGCAAAGAGAATTGCTAAAGCCCAAGTGTTTGAGGTTGCTGTGCGCTGCGATGTCATAGCTCTCTAACAAGGGCTATATAGTGAGACTCTGTGTCAAAAAAAGAAAGAAAAAGAAAATAGCCCAAAAATTGGAAAAAAAATTTGAAAACACACAGCAGAAATGAATAAAAGTTACTGAAGTGAGCAGACATTTAAAAGAAAATATATAGGTGTGTTTAGCAATGCTTAACCTCTTTAGTCATTAGGAAAATGCAGATGAAAACTGTAATAAAATAGAACTTCACACCTGTTAGAATGACTTAATTTTTAAAAAAAAAGTAATAAAAAAAAGACTGACCATACCAAGTGTTGGCAAGGATATCAAGTATCTAACTCTCTTAACGCTGATGATGGGAATGTAAAATAATATAACCACTTTGGAAAGCAATTAAAAAGTTTCTCCAAAATTTAAACTACCTACCATGTGACCCACTCCTGTGTAAGTATTCTAGGGCACTGGAAGCATATGTCAACACAAAGCCTTCTACTACACAATGTTCATAGCAGTTTAATTTGTAATAGTTTAAAACTGGAAATAATCCAGATGTCCTCCTGAATGAATGAGCATTCATTGCATATTCATAGACTGTAATGCTACTCAGCAAAAAAAAAAGGCAACAAACTGTTGATACAAGCAGCAAGAAGCCAGAGGGCCCCCCTGAAATAAAACAAAACAAACAAAAACAAGCATATCATGTGTGATTTCTTTTAAATAAAATTCTGTATGATGCAAATTGACCCAGGGAGGCAGAAAATAGCTCAGTTCTTGCCTGGTCATGGGGATTTAGGGGCCAAAGATGGCACAGCAGAGGATTGGCAAAGGGCACAAGGAAGATTTAGGGGTGATTGATACATTCACTGTCTTGATTGTGGTGATGTTAGTTGCACAGATGTAAACATATGGCAAACTTATTAAATTATGCATTTTAAATGTGCGGTTCATTGTGTATTATACCTCATTAAAAGGAGGGGACAGGAAGCTACTTAAATGTTTATTGATAGGGTATTAATTAATTGAATTCTGGATGTCTATAAAATAGAACATTAAGTAGCTTTTTTTTTTAATGAAGCAAACCCGTATGTGCCAATAGGAAATGATTCTCCAAATACATTACTAGATGTAAAATGCAAGGTGCAACAAAATATATTTTAGCAGATACCTTTTTGAGTGGAAATAGGCATTATGTGTGTGTGTTTATATACATGAGACTGGACAGTTAAGTTCACAAACTCATCCTAGGAAAAGTGCTATGTCCCTTGTTGTGACTGTCAACTACAGTCATCTTCAGAGTACTCCTCTCGGGAAGCTAGGTACCAAAGCCAGCACTTGGTTCACACTTCAAGGCACTTATTCTAGGATGAGTTCTTGAACTTGATTGTCCGATCTCATATGCGTGTACTTGTCAGTTTGTGTATATAATCTGTACATACATACAAATGTACATACGTATGAATACATTGTGTGTATGTAGGGGATTTCTTAAAGCATGCACAAAAACCTAATAAACCTAAGAGTAGTTTTCTCTGAGGACTGTGATTGTGGATTTGTAGAGAAGGGAGAGATACTTTTACTTCACATTTTATTCACTTTTGTTGAATTTTTTTAAGCTATATGCATGCTTATTATAAATGTAGAAAGAAAAATGTGGTTAAAAAGGTATGAAGAGAAAGAGAGAAACCAAAATCAGAAATTATCAATTGAAATGTAATTACTGAATGAATATAGTTACCAATTTATAAATACACAATTGAAATCTAATGTAGTTTGTTTATTCTTTTGATTCATATAGCTATATTCTTTTTAGGAGACCTTCAAGATTATTCTGGCTTAAAAAATGTTATAGGTTTTTCACAAATAACTAGAATATTTTATAGTCTCATTTCCTGGCAGACTGAAGTAAATATCATTTTTTTTTAAGTCTTTAATTTGAGCTAAAAAAGAAAACCCTTTTTCTAGCATGTGAAAGTTATAGCTGTATTACAAGAGAGCAGATACAAAACAGAAAAGATTCGAAATATTTTCACATACAGGTGTTGGACGTAGAATTTGAGAAAAAAAGATACTAAAAGTAAGATTCATTGGAAGAGTATAGGACTTGAACATTAGACCTGAAGGACCCCGTTCCTAAGATGGTATAAGTACCCACAAAATAATGTGCATATAGTTATTGCAGAATTTAAAGGCAAAACAGTATTAGGTAACTAACAATCACAGGAATTATGAATAAGTTTACAAAGATTCTTGAATGGATTAATGAAGAGGTAGTGTGGAAGCTGCCTTGGAATCTTTTGAAATTAGTATGCAATAGAGAACTCCTCAGTGAAAGATTGGCGCATTTGACAGCTATCATAATTGTGGGTGAGGTTTTTCAGCATAAGGAAATACATTTTTTTTTGTGTGTGTGTGAAACTGTTTGCTTTAGCAAGACTACCATTTGAGGAAATAGAACTGGCCATTTTTTCAGAGGCAGACATCATCCAAAGACTTCTCACTGGCCCTTTTTTGCAGATTCCATGATCTTTCTTTTAGCTAACACATTGATCAGAATCAGGTCCACAGTAGCAATATTCTAAACCTGATATATGACCCTTCTCAGTGCCTCTGTCTGTCGAAGAGTTTCCTAGTTATTCCTAAGATCCTGTCGTTAGTGCAAGGTGGGTGGGACTAAGTATACTGACTGTGCTCTCCACTTAAGCATCGATTCTCATGCCTGTTTGGTCAGGTTCTAGTGCAGAGGGAATAAAATGTGGATACAAGTAATGGGCAGCTGCAAACGTGTAAATGGCTGAGCACCTGGACAGGGTTTTGTGCCAGGCACAAGCAGGTCTGGACGCCAAGCCCTGCTGCTTAGGAACTTGCTGCCAAGCCAGAGGGTGAGTAGTTGTCTCGGGAGAGCCCAGCTCAGGATTTTCAAAATGTGGTCTTGAGGATTCTCCACATGATTCACAGGCTGGTGCACAAATTCTCAGTGTTTAGTGTTGGTTTCTGGCATGAATCAGTGATTTGCTGTCCATCGCGGTGTTACATCAGCACAGTTTCAGCTTTTCATTAATTCCACTCAGCTGGGTTTCCACTTTCTGGGTTTTTTTTCTTTTCAGTGGCAGGGGAGCTAAAATCTTAAAATGTTATAGCTAGAAATAATATCCGAGGTCATTAGTCCCAACCCTCTCAGAGATGAGGAAACGTCTAGTCACTGCTTCAGTGGGACCCAAAGTCAGAACTCCTGGCCCCCAGCTCCGTGCCTTCTCTCCTGCCTGCATCACCCCTGTGCCTCCAGAATAGTTGTCCAGTGTCCAGACCCACCCAAGACTGAGCTGTGACAAAGACAGCCATTTTGTCAGTTTCCAACCAAAGGAAACACTCTTGAATCACATTGTAGCAACATCTAAGTAGGGCCTATTCTTGGTAAGATCCCCACCTGGGAAACCAAGTCCAATGCCAGCAAGACCAGCACATCTCAGGCCCATCCATTTCTTAGAAGGTTGTCCGAGAGAGGCTGTTATTAGGATGTTTTTGGAAGTGTGTAACAACTTGGTGCGGCCTTGCACCATGGTCCCAGACCCATTCAGTTGGGGTGGCAGCAGCTCCCCAGTGCAGGAGCCCTCAGCTCAAGCAGGGCTGGCCCCACCAACTTGGCTGTTTCTTCAAAGCTGCCACCAAACCTTGGGACTGCCGTTGTTTTTTAATATCCTGATTCCTCTCTTTTAGTTACCAAGCTTTCCTTTTGAACAAATATTGTGTCTTGTTTACATTCAGAGTTGGGTGTTTGTGTTGATTTCCAGTGAAAATCCACCTCTGTCTTTGATGATTGGCAGCTTCACTGCCAGCTGATCATACCCCCTCAGTAACACATCTGACTAGCCTGCTCTCATACCCTGGGACAAACGGTGGGGGTCTGGGGCCCCTTTTTTATCTCGTGGCCCCAGCACCATAGAGAGAGTGGTAACAAGTAAGGCCGCTGAGACCAGTCTGAGTAGCTGTGTGATGTCAGGCAAATTTACCTTTCTGTGCCTCAGTTTTAAAATGTGTGAAAGTGGGGATGACATCTGTAACCTGCCTCAGTTGTGAGACACTGGGTGGACTGAGGTGATTCACACAGAGTACTCGCTTAGCTCCCAGCCTGGCAGACAGCTAGCCCTCAGTGAGCTGATGACTGTGGGGGAGGCTGCTGGCAGTGATGCAGGAGTAAGGGTGGTTATTGTTTTCCTCATTGCCACTTCTTTCTCAGCCCCGTCACTGTCTAGAAATGCTGACCCTCGGACCACTGAAGTTGGGCGTTGGGGCCGAAGGTGGGTAAGGTGCACGGGCAGGAGAGTAGACCTCCGCACGGGAGGGATGGCTAGCTTTACATTTTGGGGGCATGTGGCTTTCAGAGGGGCTGAGCGAAGCTGCCTTCGTGCTAGGGGAAAACAGAAGTAGCTTCGGGACACACCAGGAAGAAGCGGGGAAACCCCACCGCTGCCCTGTCAACCACCTGCACCTCAGGGAGGAAGGCGAGCCTCAGAGAGACACGAATCTGCTCTCAACATTTAAGGAAGCTTGCCCGGACCGAAGGATAACCTCACACCCAGAGGAGGATTCCACGTCTCATGTCATGCGTTCCTTAAGCCTTGAATATACTAAGTGCTGAAGAAAACGGAATTCAGATCTAGCACATCACAACAAGCAGAGGGAAGGCAGGTCTCAGATTGGAGGAGCCTCTGTCCTCCCCACACGGCCTTTCACAAGCATGTGACCTTGAGTGTCACCTGTCACTGGGCTCCCGCTGTAAAGTACAGTCTGGACTGGATGACCACAGCGCCTTTCAGTCTTAATGTGAACCTGAGTCCACTAAAAGAGAAACCCAAACCTTCTTCCTGTTATGCTTGTGCACACAAACCCTGCAGAGGAGGTGGGAACCTGTTCCATGTTCAGAAAGAAAGGTTTCTCATAGTTTTGAAGTCATTAGACTTCTGTGGCTGTTTCCTCACCTGTAAAATGGTTATCAGCACCCAGGGCCCTCCCTCATAAGGCGCTTGTGAACATTAGATAATGAAAAGATTGTAAAACACTGTGTAAATGTCAAGAGCTGTGTAATGGGAAAGCATAGCCCCAAACTGGGTGGGAAAACTCAGCATGCGAAAGATGAAAACTAGAGCGTTTCTTCCACCTGAACTCTAGAAATGGTCTGTCTTCTGTTCAGAAAAAAGTGAGCTCTTTGTACGCACTTTCCTACTAATGCTTTAGAATAGTGCAGGATTGGGGGACTGCCTTCAGAATCAGGCTGGAGAAGTATTACTTTACCCTTGAGAACCCAGATGCCCTGGCTAGGAATTTAAGGCAAGCTTAACTTTCTTTCAGATCCCAGTCCACACTAAAGGTGCAGGGTATATCATCGTCCACGTCTTGCCATCACAAAATTTATTTGCAGGGGTAAAATTTGGAGAGTTTGGAGAGCAGTGGAGGAAGTCTAGTCTCCCAGGTGCTTCTTGTGAGTTTCAGTCAGCTGTGGCCTCTACAAGGACAAATAGTAGTTCCATATTTCATTTATCTGGCACCTTCCTCTGAGGAGATCAGAGCTGCTTTGTGTACTTAATCTATTTCATTCCCACAACATCCCTGCCATGTGAGAGTTGCTATCATCTTCACTCTGCTGATGTGGAACTGCAGCCAAATATGAAAACTGGCTTTTCAAGGGCACAAGCAAATCAACATCAGGAAGAGAGAGTAGTTTCTAAATTTTACTTACTATGCTCTTCCCATGTGTCCAAATGTTCCCAAGGAAAGCAAAGTTGAGAATTCTGTAAAGGGCACACTTCTGTCTGCCATTCATAGATTCTTAGAAAATGGGCAGATTTGCTGAGCCTTCCTATTAGTTACCATTAGATTCTAGAAAATTTGACCTTAGGTACAGCCAGTAATAAGGCCATCATGCTAATAATATTGCACAGTCTATGAAATCAAATAGACCTGGGTTTGGCTAGCTCTGAACTGCAGTTTTCAATAAAACGTGAGTAGTCGTACTTGCATCAGAGTTGTAGCAATTGAATGGGGCAATGTGTATAAACTGCTTGGCAGAGAAGCTGGCACATAGTAAGCCTTCAACAAATAATAACTCTCATATTACAAAGCAAACAGGTTCTAAGGTTAAGTCTTCTCTTGTTAAGATTTTCATTGAAGTTTAAGTTCTAGTCAAGCTAATCCAGGTATATTGTGGATTTTCTTTTTAAAGTGAGGTGACCAGATTTTAACATTGGCAAAGCGGGACACCATTGAGGAGGAGGGCGGACGGGGCCTTGGGGGGCAGGGCCTGACAGCAATGCAAACTTTGATAAGCAGTTCTCAATTATTTGTTATTATTAAAGTTTAACATTATAAAATTAACAAAAATAATATAAAACTCATATCCAGGTGAAATCGCCACATGGAAGCCGAAAACCGTATATTCCCTTCCTGTTCTCCCATGTTCCCTAGCTTGTAGTTCATTTTTTCCAAAAATTGGACTTTTTAAAAACACTGCAGGATGTAGGACAAATTGTTAAAAACTCAGGACTGGCCCACCAAAAGCGGGATGTCTGGTCACCTTACTCTGGGGGGGGGGGGGGGCTACTTGTTTGTTCCAGACAGTTTGGCTCCTTCTGAGCTAATTATCTTTGCCTAGAAGCAAGGAAGGGAGCCAGTCTCCTTCTGATACCTTGCCCAGGAGGGGAGTAGGGAGTTT
>CAUYTI010075536.1:2500-17721 GCA_963575145.1 Galago senegalensis | reverse complement strand
TACACCTAAGGTGGCGGGTTCGAATCCCCAGCCCGGACCTGCCAAACAACAATGACGGCTGCAACCAAAAAAAAAAAATAGCCGGGCGTTGTGGCGGGCGCCTGTGGTCCCAGCTACTTGGGAGGCGGAGGCAAGAAGACTCGCTTGAGCCCAGGAGTTGGAGGTTGCTGTGAGCTGTAATGCCATGGCACTCTACCCAGGGGGACAGCTTGAGGCTCTGTCTCAAAATAAAAAAAAAAAAAAGAAGATCATTATTTCTTGTGATTTCTTGTGGTATAGACGTTATCACTGAAAAATCTTAAGGATTCTGATTCCCACACTCTCAAATTGAGAAAATTGGGAAGGGACAGTTATAGCTCATTTGAATAAAAACCTTTTCTATGGCACAGGTTCAAAGGTTAGAGATTCTGCCATCAAATCTTCACAGCAAGCTCAGAGTGATCCCCAAGTCCCTGGACAACTTCTGCCCTAACAAGTGGTGGAGGGTCCAGCTAAACTCTTGTCATCAATAGAGAGGGTGGGAAAGAGGGAAATATTTGTCACTTATATACCTAGAGTAGTCATATTCAAAAACACAAAGTAGAATGGTAGTTTCCAAGGGCTGTGGGTGATGCAGAATAAAGAGTTATTGTTTAGTGGATTTATAGTTTCAGGTTTGCAAATGAAAAGAGTTCTCATGGTGGATGGTAAGTGAAGGCTGCACCACTATGCGCATGTGTTTAATACCACTGACTGTATACACTTATAAGTGGCTAAAATGATAAATTTTGTCATGTGTACTTTTCCATAATTAAAATTTTTAAAAAATTAAACATGCTTTCTTTAGTATTTCTACTCTATGTATCTAACTTCCAAATGCAAACATAAGAGGAACTTAAAATACAAAATCTCTTGCCACCCAACTATTACAATTCATATTTCATGGCAAGTGAAACTAGTGTTAGAGGTAGAAAAGGGAAATTGAAAAAGATGAAGATTTTGGATTGTGGAACATTGGCTGAGCATAACAGGTCTGGGGGTGCACAAAATGATCCACATGATGGCATTAAGTGTTCTTGAAGAAGTGATGAAGTGAAGGGCAAGAGCAGAGAAAAGAGAGAATTCACTCTCTGCTTCTTCAGAAAGTCCCCCTAAAAGCCAATAATTATTGATCTCTTTGTAGATAAGTTTGGTATGGGAGCAGGTAAGCCTACAGTATAGAATGTGAGCTCTTCCATGCTAGAGATTGCAGTAAGGCTATTAAGTGGGATGGATTTTCATCATGTCAAAGCAATCTTTTTTACATGACTAACTAAAGAACAATGGGTGCCCTTTACAAATCTTATAAGACTAAGATAGCAAAAGATGTCAGAAAGAGCCACATTTGGCCTGTAATGTGGATGTCTAATGATTTCCCATCAAAACTATGACAAAGTCGCCCTTGTTTGATAGAGGAATAAGCAGAAGCATTGTTGTGGGTAGAGAAATCTCAGGTGAAGAGTTCCCTTCTAGCATCTTTCTGCTTTACTTTTGGCTAACTTTCTCAAAACACTCTGTAATAAGCAGATGTTATCTTTCTGTGACCCTGCAGAAAGTTAATACCAAAATATCTAAAGTATTCCAAGAAACTGTTAACCATGTTTGCCTTGACTGGTCTGCTTTTGCTTTGACTGGTAGCCATTGCTTTGATCATGCAGTGTCTTCAGAATCACACTGGTAAAGCCATGCTTCATCTCCTGTGGCAGCTCTTCAAAGAAATCCTTCAGGATCTGATTCTACTTGTTTAAAATTTTCATTGAAGCTCTCCTCCTGCCTGCAGCTGATCTGGGTGCAACAGTTTTAGTATCTGTCCAGCAGAAAATTAGCCCAACTTTAAATTTTCAGTAAGAATTATGCAAGCTGACCCAGTTGAGATGCCTGTGGTGTTGGGTACATTTCTTCTGTTAATCTTGGGTCCTCTTTAGTTAACAAGATGAATGATTTCCTTGCAGACTGAGGGGGATGGTCTCCCACTGTGGCCGTATCATCAGCATTGTCTCATCCTTTCTTAAAAAGAGTTATCTATTTATAAACCAGTGATTCCCTGAGGGGAATTTTTCCCCAAAACTTTTCAGAACACATCAGTGATTTGAGCATTCTTCCATTCAAGTTTCACCATAAATTCAATATTTGGGCTTGCTTCAAATTTGGCAGAATTCATGTTGCTCTAATAGGGGATGTTTCCAAATTGATATCACATCCTTCTTAGTGCTTCCAACTAGATCCTATTCAGGCATGTTATAACAAATAGTGTGAGTTTATGTTTATACAAGAAAAACTGAGATCCATGCAGAGTTTTTTGTAATGTGCGTTTCCATTCACTTTTTAAAGACCCCTCATATTTATTGAACAACATATCTGAAAATCCAAAATTCAAACAAATTTTTAATGATTTTTTTCAACCATGTATTTCTGAATTTCCTTAGGCAATTCTTCCAGCTCAATCTAATAGCCAAAAGGCAAGTTGCTTCTTGTGATTATTCTTTCTCTTCACTATTTAACCAAAACTTTTGTATGTCTAGCCTCGGTCCGAAGATTCAGTGACAGAACGTTTTGATGAATGATAATTCTGGAAAGGGTGTATGAATTTAGAGGAGTGTTTTCTTAAGGTGAATCTTTCCCCTCCTACCCTGCACCTGTGTTGTCACAGGCCTAGTCACTTCCTGTCTGTGATGGTAATTCCCTGCTGCAGTCCTGACAGCAGGTGGATGTCACAGGCAGACACCTGGAGTTTTTGTACAGCTGCCTCCAACAATCCTCTCACTGTGGGTCACTCAGTGCACAGAAATACGTTGCTGAGTCCCCCACTTGTGAAGATGAGATGGCAAGGGTGAGGGATTTGCTGGCCTTCTGGAAATTCAGTGAGTAGCGACCCTCTGTTTCATTTTTCTGGCTATAGGAGCCCTGGCGAATAATGAGAATCATCTCCCCACTACTGGGTTGTTTGTACCAGAATAGATAGTAATTAGTATCACTGGTGTCATACGTGCATCCCAGAGTCACAGCCTCCTTCTCCTGCACCGAGATTGTTGATTGGATTTGAGTTACCTTCTGGGCAATACCAGATCCTGAAGGAAAAAAGAATTAGAAGATTTAGCGTTTGGTGGTGTGGGACAAAGAAATTCTATTTTTATAACCTGTTACCCCTCCTTCCCACATCTCCATAAGTCCATACTGTACCCCCTGTCCTTACATACAGAAGCATATTCCCACTGGCCATCCCTACCTAGCCACATCGAAGCAGTGACCACCTTCAGCAGGCTGCAGAGCAACATGTCTGTTTCTTCCTCTAAGAAGAAGGGGAAATACCTTCTTCTTCAGTGGTTCCAGGGCTCTGCACTGTGAGGTGAACCTGACAGAGAGAAGAGTCACTGGGCTGTGTGCTGCTGGGGCTCCCTTAGAGCAGGAAACAGAGGTTTCCTGAAGTAGCAAGTTGGTGTGTGTCATGTCAAACTGCTCCATGTACTGGCTGAGAATCGCACCTACAGCAAGCTTCCTTTTGGATTAACAAACGCTTAATGTGATAACAATTAAATCAGAAATAACCTAGGTATTTTGAAAAGAAAACTATAATTCGATCAGGTGCTATATTAAGTCAGTATATCTGTGACAGAACTAGGGGACAAGGACTCATTTGAAAATAATACATGTATATGCAACTAGTATGTACTCATAACAACTAAAAGATTATTTAATTTTAACAAAGAAATGACAAAAATTCAAAAATACTACATTTCATGGATTAGAAGGACAGGGTAAGATGTAGTAGTCAGGTCTCCTCACATCTATGCATCCTGCTGTTTCTCCTGTTCCAATTTTAGTATATGTGCTGCCAAAGCAAGCACTTGCTGTTTCTCCTGAGATAGAAAAAAAATCATGTTATGATAAAAAGGAAAAGTTATTTGGACTGATTTCTGCAGGCCTTTCAAATTCCTTGTTGATATACCAAAATTCCCCTTCACTTTCATTCTCTTTCCAGTTGCCTATCTTGGGGCAAATCAGTATAAAAAACTAATCTCTCTTTGCTGAAGTTTAACAGGGACACTCTCAGACATTGGGTCCTATTATAAAGGTCTGCTTCACTTTTCTAACTAGCTTTGACAATCCAGCTCTGTTCATAAAAGCTAGATTAAGTACCAGAGTGTGGTCTTTAAGTTATCAAATCTTCGAATTTATGTTTTTCCCATTACTTCAATTGGAACCCTAAATGAACCACAACCAGGCACTACATTGTCTATGCACAGCTCTGAATAGAATGTATCCTAGAAGACCCCATACATCTCCCCAGGAGATCTGATCATAGCAGCATTGATTGTGATAAACCTTTCTTTGTGAGTGAACCCCATGCCCTAGGGATATTACCCAAAACTTGGCAAACAATGAAAACTCATTGCTTATCATAGCCCACTCCTTAAACACATATAGTTGCCATAAAATATTCTTCCAGGCCACTTTCTTTAAGCATTTTCCCTGAAGTCTCTTGTAGTATTTTTATAGTTTCATGTATTAAGTTTAAATCTTTTATCCAGTGATAATCAATTTTTGTTAATGGTGAAAGGCGGGGGTCCAGCTTCAGTCTTGTACTGGTCACTAGCCAGTTCACCCAGCACCATTTGTTAAATAGGGACTCATTCCCCCAATTAATGCTTTTGATAGGATTATCAAAGATCAAATGATGATAAGTGGCTGGGCTCCACTCTTGGTTTGCTATTCTGTTCCATAAATTTACCTCTCTATTTTTGTACCAGTGCCATACTGTTTTGATCACTATAGATTCATAGCATAGCCTGAAGTCTGGTGACATGATACCTCCTGATTTGCTTTTATTTCTGAGTAATGTACTGGCTATTCAATACAAGGTTTTTTGTGATTCCATATAAAACACAGTACTATTTTTCTCAAGCTCTTTAAAGTATGACAATGGTGCTTTAATAGGGATTGCATTAAATATGCAGATTGCTTTGGGTAGAATGGTCATTTTAACAATGTTGATTCTTCTCAGCCATGAGCATGGTTTGTTTTTCCATTTGTTAACATTTTCAGCTATTTCTTTTCTCAGAGTTTCATAATACTCATTTTAGAGATCTTTCACATCCTTTGTTAGGTAAATTCCCACATATTTCATCTTCTTTGGCACTACTGTAAAAGGCATAGAGTCCTTGACTATATTTTCATCTTGACTATTATTGGCGTATATAAAAGCTACTGATTTGTAAGTATTGATTTTATATCCTAAGACACTGCTGTATTCCTTGATCACTTCTAAGAATTTTGTGGTTGAGTCCCTGGGCTTTTCGAGGTATAGGCTCTTATCATCCATGAAGAGTGAGAGTTTGATCTCCTCTGACCCTATTTGAATACCCTTGATTGCCTTCCTTTGCCTGATTACAATGGCTAAGACTTCCATTGCTATGTTGAATAGCAATGGAGACAATGGTCATCCTTGTCTACTTCCAGATCTAAGGGGAAATGTTTTCAATTTTACTTCATTCACTATGATATTGGCTGTGGGTTTGCTACAGATGGTCTCTATTAGTTTAAGAAATGGTCCTTCTAAGCCTATTTTCTTAAGTATTCTTATCATGAAAGGGTGCTGGATATTATCTTTTGTTTGTTTATTTGTTTGTTTGTTTGTTTGTTTTGCAGGTTTGGGCCAGACCAGGTTTGAACCTACCACCTCTGGTATATGAGGCTGGTGCCCTACTCCTTGAGCCACAGGCACCGCCCAGGATGCTGGATATTATCAAAAGCTTTTTCTGCATCAATTAAGAGAATCATAAGGTCTTTTCTATTTTGTTTATGTAATGTATTATATTTACAGATTTATGTGTGTTGAATCAACCTTGTAATCCTGGGATAAAACCAACTTGATCATGGTATATAAATTTTTGATGTGTTATTGAATTCTGTTTCCTAGGATCTTATTGAATATTTTTGCATCGATATTCATTAATAATATTTGTCTATAATTTTCTTGCTTTATGGGGTTCTATCCTGGTTTGGGGATGAGGGTGATTTGCTTCATAGAATATGTTGGGAAGTATTCCTTCTTCTTCTATGTTTTGGAAAAGGTTATGTAATATAGGTACTAGTTCTTCTTTAAAGGTAGAATTGGTAGAATTTTAATGTGAAGCCATCTGGTCCCAGACTTTTCTTTTTTGAGTGATTCTGTATAGTTGGTGCTATTTCAGTGCTTGAAATAAGTCTATTTAAAATTTCTAATTCTTTCTGGCTGAGTCTAGGAAAGTGGCACGCTTCCAGGTATTGATCCATTTCCTCCAGATTTTCATAATTCTGAGAATAGTTTTTCATAGTAATCATTTAGTTAGCCATCCCTATTTGAATTCTATTTCTAACATTTCAGCCATTTGTTTATGAATGGCATCTTCTGGCATATCACCTTTGTCATTCCTTGGGGGAGTTGATCTACTCTGATTATTCATGTTGCCAGAGTTTTTCCACTGGTTCTGTCCCTTGATTATTTTTCACAGTTTGGCTGGTAAAGCTGATAAACTGAGATTGGATTGAGGGACCCAGGATTCATAGTTAACCAGCCCTTCTCCAAAGAGCTGGGACTGGTGGCTATAGTTCTTCCTGACCAGCTTTACAAAGGCCCCTTTCATCCTGAAGCCAGAGATTCTGAGGACCTGATTGGTGTAATGGGGCTAGGTGACTCTGTCTTGTATTCAGCCAGCCTCTATCTAATCCTAGTGAGTCTGCATATTTGGGCTAAAATCTCAGCTGGAGAGAGATACAAGCAACTAAGACACCCCAGCCCACTCCAGCAACAACTAGAAGAAAAGAATCAGTCCTCCCACTACAATACAACCAGGGCTAAAAGTTGGATGGTCCCCAGGTGTCCAGCCCAGGTCAAGAGTTCCAAACCAGTTGTCCCAGGCATCACAATCACTGCTCAACTAGAAGAGGTCTAAAGGACTCCAGCAACCAGACATAGGGCTCCACTAGCAGCTCTGTCCAGAAAACCCAAGAGGCTGGAGCGTGGCTCCTTCCAGTGCTCAGTGGAGTCAGGAAGGCCAACCCAGCCAAAGAGTCAGTCCAGGGGGGCCAGCACCTCCATCCCTGCCTTACACCACAACCACACCACACCACCGATAACCCTGTGGGGCTATGGCCAATTCCCTCCAATGAGCAAACGTACCAGGGATATGCACCTGCCAGAGTCAAAGGGGAGTGTGCCTCCTTGGCCACCACTCTCAGCCACCAGCAGGAAACTTGGAAGGGTTCAAGCCCTACTCCCTCTGGTGCTCAAAGGAAACTGGGGAGAATTCCACCAGAGTCTGTCCCAAGCTGGTGGTTGCCATTGTAGAGCATATTTCTCTCCCATAGAGTCCATGCCTCTGCTCCAGCTGCACTTTGCCTCCCATACCTCTGTGGGCCAAGGTCTGACTCCCTCTACCAGAGCACAGAATCAGGAAAGTGTCTCTCCAAAATCTGACCCCAGCAAGAGTGCTGCCTCTACTACCATGCAAGTCAACACACAGGTCTTTGCTCTAGTCACCATGCCTTACCACTGTACTGCTCAAGGCACCACCACCACCACCATGCCACCACTGCTGTCCTGCTGCTGCCACCACTGCCCCACTGTCATCATGCACTTTCCTAGTGCCGCACTAGTCCTTCTTCACCCATATCTCCCAACTTCCACTCAAGTCATAGCTTCAGCACAGCTAGCTATGGCCCACATGATGCCCAGCCCTCACAAGAAACTACCAGACCACTCTAGGCTCTGCAGGGGGCAGGCCTGCAGACCACCAGGTAAAGGGGGAAGGGTGGACAGGGAGTTCAGAATTGTGGGGAAAATATTTGTTCAACTTTTATGCCAGGCAAGAAAATGCCTGGGCTCACAGGCAGGACCTCTCTGGAGAAGGAGTCCTGGTGTTCAGTGACTCTCTCCAATGGGATAAAACAATAGAACTTCTGTTCACTTCTTGCTTGTAGAGAGCACACAGCAGAGCCACTCTTTTGGGGAAAGGGACTCTCATGCTCATGGCAATGGGTTTCCTTGGAGTCGCAGCTTGCCTCACCAGGATGACATGCATTCATCAATCCTCTCTCTCAGCTCAGCTCCTGACTTTCAGCTTCATTGAGTTTATTCTGATCATTATATCTCCCTCTGGACTGGAACCTGTATTGAAAGCAGGCTCTAGCCACCTATCTTACCTTCTCCCAGTTTTCCCTTATTAATTCTTGGGATAGTTAAGATGAACTGACATTAATAAGTATTTTTTAAAAGAAGGAAAGATTGGTAAATCTAATCTAAAGCTCACATTCTGAAGTCACATCTTGACTCTCTGAAAACTCCACCCACCTAGTGATTTGTGTTCAGCTCCCCCTGCAGTCCCACACACTGTGGTACTAATAGCACAGAAGTACATAGCTGTGTCACTCCAGTGCGCAGAGTGTTTGCTCAGGTTGAAGGAAGATTCACTCTTCCTGAATTCAGCCTCAAAGCCTTTAATGCCTTGAACACGGGTGTCCCCAGAATAGTACCGGAGGAGAAACTGGAGGCCTTGTCCAGGGTACTGGACATACCAGAAGAGAGTAGGTGTTGCACTATAGGAATACTTGCATCCCAACTCCAGTGAGTGTCCTTCAGAGACAGTGATGGTAGCATCAATCTGAGTCACAGTCTGAGCTCTGGTACCTCCTAGAAAATTAAATTTGTGTCACCAGCGAAGACAGTTCAGACACCAGTGTGAAAAAGAGTAAGCATTTCTAGGCAAAACTACAAAAACAGAAACCATAAAGAATTTTTTTTTACTCACTCAGGGCAAAATGTATCCCCAGCACTGTGATGAGCACCAGAAGCATGGCTGAGCAGGGAGATGCTGCAGGCTTTTTTCTAAAAGATGTCCCAAGAACAGGCAGAAGGGGCTGCAGATGCAAAGATCTTGGAAATAGGTGTGGGGAAGGTTCAACTAGACTAGTTCCTTGCTTAGATAAAAGTACAAAAGCTGCTGCAATGGGCTCAGATGCTTTTTGATCTCTGATTCTTGTCACATGTCTCTGCAAAGAATTCAGCCGCTTGAAGAGAGAAGGAAAGGAGCAATTGATGATGAAATTAACCAGAAAAGAGAACTTGCTGGCTGTGTAGCATCGCCTCCTGGAGGCCAGGTTTAGAACTAGAGTTTAGCACAGAGAGCTCATTCATGCGTATTCCTTCTATTTTATGAGACATGTCACAACTCTCACACATGTTCCTTTCATCTCAAATCTATTATGGTGTATTAGTCCCAAAGTTCATTAGCAATAGGAAGTCATATGAAGTAGAATAACAAGTCACTTCACTGAGAAAACCAATTTTTAAATAGTACACCAGAATTGAGATGTGAGTCTGTAAGAGTCTTTGGAATCAGACAAATTGTCTCAGAATGATTTGGGATGGTCCAGCGCTGCCATACTGGTGATAGAGGGTAATAGAGATATTTGCCCTGGATGATGCTTATGCACCCATAGCAGTAAAAGACAGCGTGTAAAATGAGAAAAGTGCCTCTGTGTGACTAAAGGCAAGATATAACTCTTGAGGGGAAGGCCCTAGGCCCAGAGGAAATATAACTATAGAAACGTCTGGTGCTAAAGAAAATAACATCAGACCAAGAGAGAAAACTCCCAAAACATGAGAATGAAGATATTCACTGCATTCTCTCAATGCAACACTTTGACAAACTCAAGATACTGCTTTTCTTTGATTCTAGAAGTGTGAGCCCAGTCATCCCCTTAAGTTCTTTATTCACTTGTCCCTAATTGGAGAGATAGTCTTTCACAAACATTTTGTAATAACATTACTTTGTAAATTTTGTAGCCTAGACATGGACTTCTGACTCCTGCAACTATATGCTCATCTTCCATCAGTTCTAAATTTCTTTCTGACTAAAATAGTAGAAATTTAAATGGAAATAAACAAAAGTTCACAAGAGTACAAAGAATAACAATTATCTGGAGAAAAGAATATGGAAAGTGGATGAGATCATATATGTATGTATATCAATACATACAAATGAGATCATGTATATAAATATATACAAATATATATGTATATATATAAACATATATATACATACATATGTTTGTTTGTTTGTTTAGAGGACAGAGTCTCACTCTGTCACCCTGGATAGAGTGCCCTGGCATCATAACTCACAGCAACCTCAAATTCCTGGGTTCAATCAGTCTTCTTGCCTTAGCCTCCTGAATAGCTAGAACTATAGGTGCCTGCCACAAAACTGGCCAGTTTTTCTGTTTTTAGTACAGAGAGAGTTTTGCTCTTGCTCAGGCTGGTCTTAAACGCCTAAGCTAAAGTAACCCACCAGTGTCAGCATCTCAGAGGACGGGATCATATTGACAATTAAAGTTAGGACAGGAAAAATTAGTCAAAAATAAGCTATGAGAAGCATTTTCCTTTGGCTTTCAAATGAATGGTAATTTTAACTCCTCTCACAGTTCTGGGCATAGGCAAAGCCCAGTGTGTTCAAAGTTCTGTAGTCATTATTCTTAAAAAAATCCTGACTCTTGGCTTTGAATTATATTTTCTTATATGTATTCCTTCTATTTATGAAGATGTTTTCCATTAACAAGTGCTTTAACCTGAATTTTTTCAACTTTTCAAAACTGGTAGGACAAGTTATATTAACTCTACTAAATAAATTAAAATTTAGTACATGATAATTATAAAGTTAATCATTTCTTGAAAACTGCCCATGTGCCAGGAAATTCCAGTGTTAACAGTGAAAACTGTTGTTGCCCAGCCTAATCCTCTTTACCAGTTCTTTGTAACCAATCTCCAGCTACTGTGACTGCTTGCTACTCTTGGCCCTGTTCCCCAGAGAACTGACCTATGCCAGTGAGAGTCACCATTATGCAGCAGAGTACACCTCTCCTTCATTAAGACCATAGCCAATGACTATTCTTACACACAGTTGGTCAGCAGTATGGCCCCCTTACCCCAAGGTGGGAGGGATCAGCTTTGTGATGTAATTCATACTCCAGAGCTCCCCTGATCAGGCTGAATCAAGACTCCTGCTGAGCCACATCCATGCTTAGCCTTTATCTACCATCCCAGGATTAACCTGCTTCCCTCAATAAATTACGGGCAAAGAATTCCCAATTCAGGGTCTGCTTGGGACAAGCATTGTTAAATGAGATAATAGTATGTATATCTCATTTAATCCTGAATAATAAATAAAAATACAGCATAAGATCAAATGACCCATTAGTAACATGATAGGGATTCAAATGAGAAATGGGTTCCTCCCAGGGCACTGTGATGCCAGAAGGTACACAATAAAGCTAGAACTAAACAAGTATCTTGTTTCCAGCACAACTTTATAATCTGCCTCAGTGCCCTTCAAATCTTTCTTCCATGACTTGGAAATATCTTGTTCCAGCATCTCCAGTTCTTTTGACTGAGAATTTGAAGCAAATTCTGATTGGGTTTCATTCTTTTCCTGAGTTACTATGCAAACAAACTGAAAGGAAAACTTAATTCTGCATTTCTAAGTTTTTCCTATGTGCTGAATTACATAAACAATGTCATGACTGACAGACCACAACTTCAGTTTTACAATAAATGTGACATTAACATTTTTCCTGTAATTCAATACAATATTATAGGTTTTATGTCCCATTAGGCCACAGATATTTTTTCTGGATTTGGCAAAAGTTGCAGGGCAAATTAATGGTGTCTAGAAGGAGGAGGGAGACATCTTCAGTGATTTCAACGATCCTGACCAATATTTGCCAAAACATTCTCAATATGCTACATGGCCTTGGTAATTATTCCATATAGGTCTTTCCTCACTATAACAAAGCCACTTGGGACTCTTTTTAGAGATCCTTCTCTCGACATCTGCAATCATTCTGTTCCCTCAAAACCCTGCTGAGTGTATGGTGCCCTCTATGACTAAAGCTAATCTTCCCTGTGATCTCCATGCCACACTCAAGGACACAGGGATCAATAAATTTTCCCACACAATGATCAAGCCAGGGTTTCTTTTTCGAGACAAGGTCTTATCTCATTCTGTTGTCCAGACTGGAGTGCAGTGGTGTGGTCATAGCCCACTGCAACCTTCAACTTCTGGGCTCAAGCAATCCTGATTCAGCCTCCTGAGGAGATGGAACACACTATACCTGGCTAATTTTTTCTTCATTTTTGTTTTTGAGTCTCACTATGATCCCAAGGTTGGTCTTGAACTCTTGGTCTCAAGCAATCATCTCACCTCATTCTCTCAAAGTGCTAAGATTACGGGCATAAGCCATCACACTGGTCAAACCAGGAATTTTGTATTCTATTCAGACTTTAACCTAAAATGGCAACAGAAACCCTCTCTAATCTTTAATATCTATAACGTTCTAGGTTTTTTTAAAGGTTGTACATAATAATTGTACATACGTAGGAGGTACATGTGGTATTTTGATACACATACAATGGCTAATGCAAGATATGTAGTATATTTATCACTTCAAACATTTCTCATTTCTTTGTGTTAGGAAATCTTCTTGCTATTTTGAAATATACAGTAAGTTATTGTTAACTAGTGCTATCAAACTGTGCTATCAAACACTAGAACTTATTCCTTCTATCAAACCATGTGTTAACCCCTTAGCATCCCACATACATGCCCCCTCTTCAATTCCTCCTACCCTTTCCATCCATTCTACTCTCTACCACCACAATATTGACTTAGCTCCCACATATAAGTGAAAAGATGTCACATTTGCCTCCCTGTTTTAGTTAGCATAAATACTTCCAAAATGCTCCTGAACAATCATTGAGTTAGTGAAGAAATCAACAAGGAAATCAAAGCTTTTCTTTAAGCAAATGAAAATGGAAACACAACACATCAAAACCTATGTGGTACTGCTAAGAAGTAAGCTTTCATCAATAGAATTTTTAAAAATTCAAATAAACAATCTACAGTCCAGTACCTCAAGGAACTAAAAAAGTAAGACTTAGCCAAACTGAAAATTAGTAGAAGTAAAAAAATATTAAAAATCAGAGCACAACTAAACGAAATAGACTAGAAAAACAATTCAAAGAATTAATAACACAGAAAGACTTTTTTGAAAAAAAAACAATCAAAATCAATAAACTGTTAGCTAGAATAGCCAAGAAAAAAAAAAGACAAGATTCAAATAAATAAAATTAGATGTTACAAAGGAGACACTGCAACTGACACCACAGAAATACAATAGGAGACTATTACGGACAACTGTGCACCAACAAATTAGAAAAGAGGAAATAGATTAATTGGTGGATACATACAACTTACCAATACTGAATCAGTAAAAATAAAAAAACGTGAACAGACCAATAATAAGATCAAATCAGTAATAAAAATATATCCCCCACCAAAAAGCCTAAGATGGATAAGTTTACTGTTAAATTCTACCAAACATATAAAACAGGCTCCAGAGAGATAAGGTAGGCCAACAAGACAGGTAGTATGTGCCTCTTCTAAGGAGAGAAACCAGAATAGTAAGCATGATTCCACATTTTGAACACATCATTGGGGAAAGAATGCTTGAATTTACCAAGGAAATCATAGTAAACACCAAAAGTGGATAAGAAAAGGACTTGGGGCAACTAGCCTATGTGGGGAGTGGCTAATAACTAGAAGAAGCTCTTGGACATGGGGAAACGGTAAGAGAGAACCCACCAGGGCTGCCCTCTCTGAGACAAACTTTTATATTGTTGGCTACAAAGGAACCCCCTGACCTATGCAAGTGTTGGAAGGTCTAACACAGACAGCTGCTTAGAAGTTGCACAGATATGTTGCTTCAGAAAGAGAACTCATGTGGAATCCCATAAGCATCTACATCTAGGGAAGCTTGAGCCACATGCCACTCTGAGAGCCTAGATACCAGGGAACCACAAGTGGGCCTGCAGTCACTGCACAGATGTAAGCAGGGAGAGAGGAACCCAGGTGCTCCCACACATTCATGTGAAGGTCCCCATTGCCCTGCTGTAAGCTGCTATTGAGACTGAGATGTAAATGGACAGCATTTCTCACAATTTCTTGCCCTCACTGCCTGCCCGGGTGGGGACCCAGCCTTTCTGGCTTACAAGTCCAAGGTACCATTTTCAGAGTTTGACACATTGCCACAACCTGCCCTCAGGCTGAGTTTGTCTTTATGCAGCTACAGTCTATGCCTGGCTGGAGAGGGGCAGGGAAACAGGGCCGTCCAGCATGTATCTGGGATGGTGTCCACTATCCTGCAGCTGGCTGTGCCATGGGGCCAAATCTTGACTAGACTGTGCTCCCTGTAGTTTTCTTCCAGTACTGCCTGATTGAGATAGATATTACCCTCTGATCACAGACACAGAGAACCACTTGGGGAGTTTGAAACTTGACAATACATTACCCTTGGGCTGGCTTTGGGCTGATACAGCTGTAGCTCCACTTGGCTGAGGAGGGACAGAGGAACCCAAGAATTTAATACTGGGCTATGTCCCACCCTCAGGCCAAGTCCAAAGTAACATGGCTGTAGTTGTCAGCTGGCCAGGAAGGATTGGGGAGACCCTAAGCATATTTATAATACTACCCAACACCCTGTTATAGGTAGCTAAGGGACTGGTAATGAGTCTACCCAACCCAGTACAGCTATCACTAACCACAACCAGTAACACCAGCATGAACCCCTTGGATCTAGTGGATGGCTCCACCACTGCTACTGCCACTTCCCATATCACACCAGCTGCTCAGGTGAAACCTGAGAAACCTACCCATATAAGGCCCTCTGCTCCAAATACTAGCTTCTAAACAAGTCACCTGAAGGCCCAGAAGTGTGCCCCCCTAAACAAACTAATACCACTATTAGTATAAGCTGCTCTAGGGCCTAATATCAGCATACTCACCCCACTGCCCCTCTTCCCTTCTGGGGCCCAAAGCTTAGCTCAGCTTCTGTTCAAATTCCCAGGAAAACTTCAACACAGTTTAAACTAATAACTGTTATCTTGGCTACCAAGAAAATCACAGATACCACTAACCTGCACACTGTCTAGGAACCTATTCAGGGATTACACCACTGTTGGCACCTAAAATCAAGCCAAAGTACCCTACTAAACCAACAGCATAATCTATCTCCAGGAAAAAATTCTCACCTTCGAAAACAATTTTAAAAAATTAGAACAGGTGACTGCTAGGTCAGATGCACATGTATCAATGGAAGGACACAACAATCATGAA